>JBBPRG010000525.1:0-11631 GCA_038092895.1 Chalciporus pseudorubinellus | reverse complement strand
CCGCGGGTCTAGCCAAGGACCCACCAATCAGAGGTCTACATGGCTCTTCAGTAGGGCATGACGCTCAGTTGAAAAGAATCATAACAAACCCCGCGGTAGTGCCGATGGCCCAAGTAAAGGGTAAAAGGGCATACGCCTGCGCCATATTCGTGGAATCTGTTATCTCAGCTGTCATGCTCTTCATGACACCAATGTTCCCATTTAGAGCGCCATTCAGGCATCGACTACAAATCGTTCCTTAGTCTTGAACAGTGCCGCGAGATATTGTCAACCGACCCCACCTGATGACGAGAGCCCAAAAGGTCTTGGATAGTCCAAAGGCCCACATGGACGCCGACAGTCCGAAAAGGCCCGTCAAGAGAATCGGCTTGCGGCCAATTTGGTCTGACGCTCGGCTCCAGTGGTAGATTGTGCATGCCTCGGTCAGAAAGAACAACGAATGCTAACGAACAAGGTTAGAAATTGGACGGGAATGAGATGAGGGCACGCACAATAAGCCCAACATAGTACCCCACACGGGAATCCTTGCCATTAGTGATACCGATGTCTCTTATCAACTACAGACAAGATACACCTTGAAAATGACATCCACGCGCAAAGTAGACCCATACCTGGGGTAGGAACGGTGCAATAACCTGCGAGGTTATCGGCTCTGAGACTTGAAGTAACAATAATATAGAGAACTGGCGCCATGGAAGAGGCGTCCTCTTTTTCTTTCCATTGGTTCCTTGGATATCCCGATGTTCATTTCTCAAAAGGGGTGTTTCCTCGTCCATTATCTGAGATGCCATGACACTCAACGAGTGGAAACTTTCACGGAGGCGACTATCCCTTCTGGGAGAACGTCAGTCAGATCAGACCACATAGATATTTAAACCGATGAGAAGATTCGTCCCGTCTTCCGGAGCAATTACAGCATCGGTTATAGACGGCTTTCTTGATTGATAGCTCGAATATTCAAATTTTCACGGCTCACAAACGGGAAGTAATTATGGTGGGATGGACATTTTCAGTTGAGACAAAAAGGGTGCGGATTCAGGACACTGGCAAGTAGTGGTTAGAATGACCAAGTTGTGGCAAGTGGCAGCCGGGATATTTCTGGCCGAGTCTCATAAGCCGGAACCCTAATATTGGGTTAAGGTTCGTCTAAGTATAACCCACCTCCTTGCTCTCCGTCTGCCATCAACTACGCGAGCCCATGCTCAGAGGTCAACATGTCCATCAGCGATGATCAGTCTCATTGTTGCCGTCAATATCCCAGAAACCCAGACAACAACGCTGGGTGTTACATTTTTACCAAGGAACCTGTCTACACGATTCGACATCGAGTCAATAAGGCGTCGCTAATGCTAGGTACAATTATCCGTTTCTTACCCACCCGAATAGCTAATTCTAGACCAACAGTGCAATGTCTCTCGAACGTTCCTCCGACCATTATTACCTCTCCTACTGTGTCATTGACATCCAATTCGAACGCTAGTATCAATAAAGGGACGATCGTTAGTGCGGCCTTGGGTACAGCACTCAGCGCACTTCTACTTGCTATCGCAGATTGGTTCGAATATATCCATCAGTGGACATACAGCATAGAACTCGGAATTTGGAGACATGCATTGCAACAGAGCCAAAGTTGCATAAACATCTCATTGGATCTCTCGAAGCACCGTCACATCGCTCGACGACTATCCGCTGATTTCGACTACCATAGAACAGGATACACCTCTCGTCGTAGATAACGGAACAGGTGTAAGCACCAATGTCATTCAAACGCGCCTCAGCTCAAACTGATACTCTCTCTCCCGCAGTTCGTCAAGGTAGGCAGAACACGGTACACCCAACCATCCATCTCGCCCTCATGCGATTCAATCCTAACACTTCCAACTACCCCAGTCTTCCCCTCCACCATTGGTCGTCCAATCATCCGTGCCTAAGAACGCGTCGGTGCAGCATCGATCAAAAACATCATGATCGGTGACGAAGCCGCCGAGAACCGTAATTACCTCCAAGTCACTCAACCAATGAAACACGGCATCGTTCGAAACTGGGGAGACATGAAACATCTATGGGATTACACCTTTGACGAGAAACTCAAAGTCGATTCGCGTGGAAGGAAGGTGTTGCTCGCTGAACCGCCGATGAAACCAACGGTGAATCGACAGCGGACGGTGCAGGTCATGTTTGAGGAATATTTGTTTGAGAGGGTGTATGTCGCTATTCAGGCCGTGTTGACGTTGTATGCGCAAGGTGGGTTAAATATGATTGTATATTCGGGGGTTTTGGGACCGACACTTGGGTAGGTTTGATGACGGGTGTCGTCGTCGATTGGGTGATGGTGTCTCCCACATCGTTCCCGTATACTCGGGCTATTCTATACCACAACTCGCTCGCCGCTTGGATATCGCTGGCCGAGACGTCACGCGGTACTTGATCAAACTGTTGGTCAAGCGCTCATGCGTGGATATGCTTTCAATCTTACGGCGGATTTCGAAACTGTACGAGAGATCAAGGAGAAGCTATGTTATATCAGGTAGGAGCGATCGTCTTTTCGTCTTTGTGCCATTCGGATGTGTATACTCTTGTCAGCTACGACCTCGAGCTTGATCAGAAACTGGCGGGGGAAACGACCGGTATGGTGGAGAGCTATACTGTACGTGATTTTTTGAGATATTGCTCATGACTACTCATGTTTTGTATCAGCTTCCAGATGGGGGGATGATCAAATCGGTTCTGAGCGTTTTGAAGCCCCAGAATGCATGTTCCAACCTCACCTCGTCGACATCGATCAATCAGGTATCGCAGGTTCGTTTCTTCGGCCCTTTTCTCCCTTCATTGTCATTGACTTGCCCGAAACTCATTCAGAGATGCTTTATGAAACAATTCAAGCGGCAGCTGTCGACGGACGTTCCGAACTCTACAAACACATCATCCTCTCCGGTGGTTCCAGCATGTACCCTGGACTTCCAAGTTGTCTCGAGAAAGAAATGAAACAGCTCTACCTCACGAGGATTCTCAACGGAGATCCTTCACGACTGAACGTATGTCTCACTTCCGCCCTGATAACTGACCAACTAACCCCTCGTCGACAGAAATCCAACATCCGTATCGAAAACACATGTTCTTCCTCGATGGAGCCGTCCTAGCTGACATCATGAAGAACTGAAACGACTTTTGGATATCGAGAGAGGAGTGGTACGAACAAGATACGATGGATAGAGGTTCCCCCCACCGCTACTAGGACCAGGCGGTAAAGAAATGGACCCGATGATCAATAATGCTTGCTATGAGTTCAATTCTGACAACGAACCTTGCTGACTTGCGCCTAGCCATCCCTGTCCCAGGCTTGACGGCGTGCTCGCTTGTCTGTACTCCATTCGCGATCTTCGCAACCGCTACATCCCTCATTTCGTTGGTTTTTGCGATACCTAGCTCTATGTCTTGTTTATGTTGTTCTATCTTGAGCTTGATATCTTGTTTGCGGTATTTGAGGTAAATCTTGAGGAGGAAAAATATGCTTGCCACAACGATGATGAACCACATCATGATCATGTCGATAGGCAGGCTAAGCAAGGAAGGAAAGGGTGCCAGTGTCGGGAATGATGTTGAGAACAAGACTGTTGCAGGCCCGGGTGCGGATACTGCAATGATAGTGGTGTATGCCATACTAGTATTGACAGCTGGTGTTGCTAGTAGGCAATAATGGGCGAAGAGTGATATTGTAAGGATGGTAAGTGAGACACTGCCAACCAGCTGGCAGGCTGACAGTTTACAATTGGAAGGGTGGACGGCTCTCATGTGCATGATTGGTTGATAATCAGAAACAAAATAACGACTCAGAGAGTTGATTAGATACTTGTAATGACATAGATAGTGCATAGGGGTTTGTGAGACATGCATGTGGCCACACAAATTTAGTGCTCCTGTTGTTCGCAGCGGGGTGCAATACAACGAGCTTTCATGGCAACAGAAGAGTTTCTCGAAGGGCTTCAAGTACACTCTACCTTTGTACATAGTAGAATCGTGGTTGCGATGGTGCTACCCATTTTTTTCCACCTACGCTGCATTTGTGTGCAAAAAACAAACATAAAATAAATGACTTGCATAGGGTATAACAATATAAAAGAAATATTATACTTCCCTCTGCTCGGTGACGTCGTTGTCTCCTTAACCGCCCAACTCAATATTAATGTCGATGTCACTGCCACGTCAGTCGCGAAGATCACCGACATGAGGCTCCCGCACGTTGAGGATGAATAGAGGGGTGAGCGTGATCAGGGGAACGTACACAACGAAGGCGAGGAATGTGCATGAGCACTGAACTTGGATTCGTGTAGAAGCCCATCATGTTGAAGACGACGGAGACCAGTACCCTAATCGAAAAGGGTAGTTCAGTCGTAAATGTCTGACTTTGATGACTTAACGGCCTGCCTACGAATCATACACAGCGAACAGCTTGTTTGCGTAGGGGCGGTTGGCAATGACGTCAAGTTGGCTTCAAAGCGAGTTATTCTGCAGAGTTGCTCTTCCTCCAGCGTTCGGGGCGATGTGCGCCACGGCGCCACCTCGTCGCTGGTAACTCGAATCACAAAGACCTGAAAGTATTACTTTGGTGTCCACAGAGTCAGGCGAAGTCTTTGCCAGTGGCGGGCCTGAAACTCAGCGTAGGAACCACGTAGTGTTAGTTTTTAATTCAGGACGAGAGTATTTGACTCACCACATGTGGTGATCGCGAAACAGTCTTAGACCATCACATGGACTAGGTCTGGTTGTTGAAATGACGAATCGCTGGTGGGCACGCAGATTCGAAAGACTCACAGCTGTGGAACAACTCGGCGGGATCTTTGCATGACAGTGTGTCGATCACTAGAACACCACACTAAATATCCTCGATTATTCTTCATGACCAAAGTCAAGGTTCACCTTCGCATCAGTTACTCGATTGAGAAAAGGCACTGGTTTCATCCGTCCGACTTGATGACGAATCAAGGAGGTCTGGGACTCATCATCAGATAGCACGTCTTGGAGACAGGAAGAAGCAACCTCGCGTTTCGTTCGGTAGTGGAGATGGAATCCCTTTCGTCGTCTGACAAATGTACGGTAAGCCACCGTTCCGAGGCACTGTTTGGACAATGATTAGGACAGGCGAAAGGCTGCCCTAGCAGCATGGAGTGCAAGTGAAGAAAAATTGGCATCGCCCACGAGAGGGTTTCTTGTGGAAGTGCCAACCTGAATGCAGCGTGGACGCCATTGTGGCGATGGTAGGGAATGAGCTAGAACTTGAAGCACTTTACGACATATGTTCGAACATGTTGTTCGGTCCCATAGCCTATATTTCTTGCAAAGACCAGCACATGAAGGTGTCAGTACGAAGGGCTGGCTGAGGAATGGTCTGGGAGCCTGCTACCAGCCTAGAACTTGCGCGCTGACTGACTGCCTCGTACTCGTGTTCTCCCGATCGCCGGCGGCGCTCGCAACCGCCATGACAAAATTGATCTAGAGTCAGACTTCAAGCTTCACGGAGACCACTGGGAGCTTTCTCAAAGTGAATGCAGGCGTTGAGGTGTGGAGTTAAGACAAGCCTGCGGCGACTCGGACCTTGGATCAAACCTAACCTTAGACTTTATCGGAATTTGCTGTAATCATGTCATGAAACCAAAAAGAGAGCCTTCCAGTTTCGCTGAGACCTCAAGATGGAAGATGGACTCGGACTTCCTTGTCAACCTTCCAGCTAACAGCTCACCAATCGTCGACGCCGATGAAGAGGTATGTCCTACCTTTATCACGTCCGGCAGACGTTGATCATGATTGCCGATAACACCGCTGACTCAGATCTTTCTACTCTACACAACGCTCAACCAAGCAAAAACAGATCTCATCGGTCCAGACGGTTATCGTGGACTAGGCCACATTGATTCACGGAAAGATATTCTGACAATTCAGTTTGAACTTCAGCCCTCAAATTCTCCAACGTCCAATCCACCATCATCAACTCAACAGTTAAAGCCAACCAAGAAGGCGAAGCAGTCCAGGAAGAAAGTTTCAGATGATAGCGCCACGAGGGTAATCGAGTTCGAGATTGCACAAGACACGACTGCGCTCCGTTCACGAACTGGCGATACAGGTAGTGTGGTTTGGCGAGCAAGGTGAGGCTTGCGAGACAAACCTCCGGCCCACTTCAGCTTTAACCATGCAAAAGTATTGCACTGGCAAAGGCGATCCTGCAGCAGAACTTCTTCCCCGAAGCACCGCTCTTCGATCGAGATGGTCTCACGAGATGCACTTGCCTCGAGTTGGGGTCAGCACCGTCGTTTCTCCCGGAGATCACCCTTGACAAATATTTCTCGCCTAAAGGTCAGGAACGGGACTGCTCGGCCTTGCGCTTGCGCCGTTAGTCCGCAAGTACACGATTACAGACATTGAAGCCATGCTGCCACTCATCCGAAAGAACGTCTCGCTGAACGTGTCTGATTGGCACGATAACCCTATCGGCAACTCCAAGCCCAACATCATTGTCGAGGAACTCGACTGGGTCACCCTTTCCTCTCTTCCACCTGGTCCAAATCGAGTGCGGTATTGTCCCATTCCCAACCCGACGTTTGGTGGTAACTCATCCTTTGAATTCGACTCCACCGATCGCGGAGCATGGGACTTGGTTCTCGCAGTCGACTGCATCTACAATCCATCGCTCCTTCCAGCCCTCGTCGAGACCATGGACGCCGTCTGTACTCCAGGAAGGACGTGGGTCCTCGTAGTAGCAGAGCTCAGACAGGAAGACGTGTTACGCGAATTCTTGGACTTGTGGCTGAAGATGGCCGATGGAAGGTGGAGGATCACGCGTGTGGACGGATTGCTGGACGTGCACTTTGTCGTGTGGGCTGGACAAAAGACGTAGGGGTAGAACGGGCACTGTAACACTAGACTCTCCGCCGCGGGGCCGAGATGAGTGAAGATGATATAGACGATGGAGGCGGCATTGCGGAAACGTGATAACTGGACAACTTCTTCCTTAAACGTTGGCTTGAAGGTTGGCGGCTGGTACTATGGCTTTCACGACCGGCATCTGCATTTGAAGTCGGCTCTCGACGTGGCGCTGTTTCAGCATTTTGTGCACGTATTTCGCTATCTACCAATGCGTCAGGAACTTCAGATCCCATTTGAGCATTATGATTCGGAACATACAACGTATCTGGAGATATGTGAATGCCGGGAGTGCGAAATATAATCAAGTGCCTGTTTATTACAATCTCGATATGTAGAGGCACCTTTTTTCTGTTCCGGGGTGCATGATGCATGACTCGTCGTATGGAGGGTGAACGATTGTCTTCATCCCACTTACTACTATGGTGGCTGCCAATTAAGATTCACCGCCTTCCATGGAAGGTTCAAGTATGGAAGCGTGGGTCCACCATAGGCCCTTATTGTTCTCCACAACAATTGTTGCCGACGTCAAAACAACTTGAAACAGTTGCCTTGAGGCAGGGGCATGCATCAAGCCTTCACATCATGTTCACAGCAAGTTTCGACCTGATAAAAGCCAGTACGTCGCGATGGGCCTCGCCATCCTCACCCCATCACTGTGCACTCTTCAACCATGACTGAGGCACTCGCTATCTCCTCCAGCAGCTTTGGCTTCAATGAACCCGAGCAAAGTTATACTGCCCCATAACTTTGCTCGGGCTCATCATTCACATGGTTCGGTTTCATCTCCCGCGCGGGGTACGGTCGGTGAATTCGCTCGGAATTGATTGTCCACAGAATTTCGATCTTCTGACGATACGCATATACTTGTGCCGGCGCCACGTTAATGTTATGAGCACATGTTCACCCCACTCATGGCTTCGTCTTCGTCAGTGTCCGCATTCTCAGGCCGAGTCGCCCTAATTCTTGTCCGCAGAATCTCTAAGCGCGTTGTCATTCCGAATCTTCTCCCTCGCCTTCATCATGATCTCCAAAATCGCTATCCCACTCGTCATCCACCAAGGAGTCCTCAATCAATCTCGCTCTCGTCCACAAAATCTCCATCCCAAACAACCTCGGCAACCACATCCGAGTCCTTCAACTTGGCCACAACTTCCTTGAACGCATTGCGGCACTTGATGAGAATGAGTCGATCGAGATTATACCCTTTTCTCTTTGAGGATGACAAGGGCTTCGTAAAGGTTTGAGACGCAATCAGTAGAAATTGGGAAATATATGTCAAAGGTAGCAGAGCGTGGCTGATGGTGATTGCAGAGGATAGCTCAGAGGATCAGACAAGATGGTAAGGGAACGAAGACATGTTATTACTAGCTTATTGTTACCATACATACTCGGCTTGCCTACTACACAAACAATAAAAGTACAATGACATGAGCTATTCGATGTTTACATGTTTTTAAGGATTATTTGGGAACCCGTATGCTCAAGCTGAGAAGAATAAAGCCTCCCTCTAACTCCATCAAAGACTGTCTCAACGAGGTATGGCCCAGTGAAATGTTTCCACCCAAGTGGCAAAGGCTTTCCAACGGCCGCCACACATCTATCACGAGAAGCGTCGATCGTAAATTTGGATATAGAGAACTTGAAACAATCGACGGAAGTGGCTTCAGGATGGTTTCCGGCATTTACGCGGGGACGGCGGACCGCGCTTGCAAAGAATCCCCTAGCATGTCCATCGTCTGAGGCTTCTACAAAGACGTTCCCATCCCATACATGGGAGAGGGGCACGTCGACCTTGAAGGCGGGTTGGATTTCAATGAAGATTGGTAGGACAATGTCAGGACGGGATTCATTGAGTGTCAGATCGACGCAGAAGAAAAGTGTGAAAAGGTCTTCGTTCCGCTGACCCAGAAACCTCAGATTAGTGGATCCGGATATTGGATCAGTGACAGAATTTCGGATAAGGGAAATGGGGAGGAGGCGCTCCTGTACGGTGCTCTCGTGCGTGAGGCGTAAGACGCGTAAGTGAGCATCATTTAGATCGGTCGGAATTACGAATGCTTGTATAGTGGTAAGCGACACTCGGACCTGCCAGTGAGTGATGCGAATGATATGAGTGGCTGTGAGTAAAACCAGGGTCTCGTCCTAATTTTTGATGATCAAATTAAGACAACCATGGAGACTTCAATCACGAGAGCACATACCGGTGTGGATACTCTCTCCGGGAATCGATAGAAGGCTCGAGTCCGCGTATCGAAAATCAAGCGATGACCGCGCAAGTATACGAATGGCGCTCTATCTCCGACGAGACGCGCAGACGGCCAGAGGCTCATTGCAGGAATATCCAATGACCAGCAGTAATCCATGTGCCTAGATTCGACATTCATACGAAACTCCAGAAGCTTCCTGTATGATGAATAATGTCAGTGTGGACATACGTGGACGTCGCTAACAATGATTCGACGTACCCTCGCGAATAGGGGCGATCGCTGAGCATTACATATATTCGTTGCCCCTCCGGAAAGGCGACGGAACAAACTGCCCATGACAATGTTTCCCAGCCTGAGGGCTCCCCATGTTCCCAGACGACTTGACGGAAGCTCTCCGAATCTATGTTTCGGAGCACGATCTGCGTGGATGATTCGAAACTGATGTACCATCCTCCGAAGATCATTCTAGGCAATACTGGCGATCCAATCCTAACCGTCTTTGAAACGTCTGAGATTGGATGCGTGGTCCAGGAATGGCCTGACTGTGCTGATTGTACTAGAGTATTCTCGATGAATTGGGTTGATTGCGAAGGGAATGGACCCGGTGGACGAGGCAAGGGAGAATTCGCGTAAAGGTGTCTCCAGACTGATGCATCATAGGTGATATCACGGAACTGCTTGGAGACCTTGAGAGTAGTAGTCAGATACACTACTAGTTGGCACACGGGTAGGATTCGAGAAGGGCTAGCCTACCGTTCGCAACCGAACAACGTCTACAAGATCCAGGAAAGACAAAATGTTGAAGATGACTTCGATGGGAAATATGTCCCCCATGATGCTGCTCGCCGGTTGGCAGATTGGAAGGAAAAGCGAACCGTCGTTGGCGCCTGCGCTTCCCAAATCCGACTGGTATTAATAGCGAGTCAGATGACTCGAATGTATCTCCCAGGAGAAGCAATGGCTTGTGCAAGCCGTTGACTGGACTTTTGGATGAAAAGGAACTATAACGGAATCAAGAAAGAAAAAATCCCGTTGAGCCCCTCGATCGACCACCCGTTACATTCGGAGTCACTGAGGCCGCCGCTGAGCGAGAACCACCGTCGACTTCGATATAGTTTGCGACATATGTAAAAAGAATGACCTAAATCACTGCATATATTTATCTCGTCGAGTTAGTAGATGCGACGTCTATGTTGCGGGGATGACTGACTTTCATTGCGCAGTTGGGTTGGATGCTTTACGTCATTTGATCAAGTTGCCGATTATGATTACCGGCTTTCAGCCGCTGTCAGGCTTTTGGTCGGTTCCTTCTACGCATCATGGTCCAGTCGACGATCTGCAGTAATCTCAATGGTGTACTAGCAGGTTCGTGTTTGGGTCAAAGAGCGCCCCACATTCCGCAGCTGATTCGTTTCAAAGCTGACCAGTCCGGGTGACGTAGCGTCGATCATCATTTGTCTTGCAAGTTTGTTGGGGAATACTCCTTGGAGCCGTTCCCACTTCTCGCAACTATATTCACCAGAGGCGATGATCTTCTCTGCATTGCTACTGCTTGCTTGCTCGCTATGTTCTCTCAGCCTCCTCGCGTTCGCTGCACCTGGCTCGTCTCACACTCCCGGACGGTCTATCACTCTTAGCAAAACTGTGCCCGTCGTCCGCACAGTCGAAGAATGGGGCGTTTGGGCCAAGAACGAACGTGAAGCACTCATGGCCAAGTACGGTGCCACACCATCCGAGAAGAGAGGTGAAGGGACAAACTTGTATGTTTACCGACAGGTTGTCTCTGAGAGTCTAACCCTTGTTCCTTAGGATCACTAACCAGAATACCGACTCCAGGTAGGACATGCGGTCTGCTAGCTCCTACGTGTTAACAGATCTCGCTAGCTATTTCGGCTCGCTTGCTATCGGAACACCGCCTACTTCGTTCGACGTTATACTCGATACTGGTTCATCGTCAGTACACCCTGCCCCTATTCATGCCACGGTCTCACTTGTACCCCAGAGATCTATGGGTGGCGGATCAGAACTGCAAAATAGGCTGCTCTCGCGTTCCATCATTCAGTTCTGACTCCTCTTCCACTTTCCACAACCTTTCCAGACCATTCTCGATTACTTATGGTAGTGGCCAAGCATCGGGCTCCCTCGTCTCGGACGTCGTCCAGATGGCCGGGTTTTCCGTCGAAAACCAGGTGTTTGGTGCCGTCACTCAAGCTTCCTCGAATCTTTTGATAAGCCCCGTGTCGGGACTACTTGGGTTGGGCTGGCAGAGTATAGCTTCTTCGAGTGCAACACCGTTTTGGCAGAATTTGGTCAGTAACGGGGCATGGTCCCAGCCTGTCATGTCCTTTCAACTTACCCGGTGAGTACTTTGTTTCGTTTACGCCGAGAGCGTTTACCAAGCAGTTGATAGTTTCGGCAACGTCAGCAATGCTCGGTCATTGGAACCTGGAGGAAGCTTCACGATGGGTATGATGAATCTTTTCATTGATGAACCTGAATCCTAAAT
>JBBPRG010000524.1:0-11634 GCA_038092895.1 Chalciporus pseudorubinellus | reverse complement strand
CGAAATCAAGAGCTCGTTTTTGCGTGAATGGACGAGCGTCAATGCCTTTAGTTTGGTGGCTAAGGATGTCATAGACGAGTGACTTCTTGACCCCTAGAATGCTACTGATCTCCGTAACACTGTAGTCGTGCTGAAGATAAAGGATGGGGATGCGTGCCTTGAGATCCTGCGAGATTGTGCGTCGCGCCATGGGAGCAAGTGCACTAGTGTTGTCGATTCATGCAGTGTACATGGTTACGGGGTCCTGCCTCGGGTGTTCCCGAGGCGCGTCTCAATTTTTTTACTTTTCCGTATGCTGATGAAAACGGCTGTAAGCTAATTGTTCGTCAATATAAGAAATAGCAATCAATGTTTTGCCAATGTGAATATCTCAAATATCACCCAAGTTCATACTCAAATTAGATACTTCAAATACTGACCTTCCTTTTTCCTTCGTCAAAACTTCTTGTTTCAATTGATCTTTAGGCTTGGCCATCACACGTGCCAATTTTTCAACTTTTCACCAGCATATTTTCATTTGTGAATATTTCGGATTTCACCTTCTACCTCTTCAAGTTTGGGTAGTTCTTCCTTAACCCTCCTAGTTTTCTTTGACTTGTTGAAGGAGAAGGTGGGGCAGGCAGTGCTGAGGTGACCGCTTTGTCGGCATCAGAAGCAAAGTCCTTTTTCAATGCAACATTTGCGTTCTTCTGGGGTAAGTTTAGGGAGGCGAACAGTGTCAACATCCATGGTGTCGGGGTCCCTAGAGGATTTCAAGGTGGAGGACGAGAGGTGAATGAAGGATGTGGACCCAGGTTTGCGGTTTCTCTGGGCGATTTCATCAGCCCATTCTCATTGGTTGTAGAAGTGAGTGGCCTGTTTGTACCAGCTATCCACTGCTATGGGTACGGTATCCATAGACATAACTTGGCGCATGAGGGCTGGGGGAATGCCGGCGGAGAAGTAGCTGATAAGGACATTCTCATCAGTGACTTTGGAGAGGGCGACTTGATTTAGGTATGGGCCCATGTGGCAGCGAATCCATTGGTCATAAAGGATAGGGTGAAAATGATCTTCTTTGCGTCGATCGAGTAGATCTCATGGTTGACATTTGAGCCTTTTGTTATGCTTGATCTAAGGGAGCAAGTGTAGGACTCTTTTGTAGATAACAAGGGTCAAGGGTTCAATGAGACGATGACTGCATTGCCAAGCTTGGAGTGTTTCAAGGAGTGTTGGCACAAGTGCACAATGACGAGGAGGTCTGTTGACTCCAGAGTGCAACAGTAGAGAGGAAGAATTGATGTATTGGTAGGAAGGTAAGAGTAGGTTCAACTTGGGAAATACATCGAGTAAAGTACTCGGTCCATATAGTAGAGGGAAAGAAGGTCATAGAACATGTTGGAATGAGGATGACTAAGTAACGAGTCATACACTGAGTAATGTGTGGAATATGAGAGAAGGCAAAAGAAAGGTTACGTAAGTAACACTGCCTTGGTTGGACTTCAACCAACTACAAGGTTGTAAGTACAAGAATGAGAGAAAAGGGAAACCAATAGACATAGATCGTAACAAGTCCAGTTTATGTATGTACATAGCATGGTAATTACTTACTATACTAAGAGTATATGCTAATTCAAGAAAGAAGGTCATAGAACATGTTGGAATGCAGATGACTAAGTAACGAGTCATACACTGAGTAATGTGTCGACACCTGTGTGTCACCATTGACGTTACTAGTTAGTAACATATATGCGTGACAACTTACCTCTAATTAGAGGTCTTAGCCAATTCTGTGGTGCTGCAGCACTTTATGCAGCACTCAGCAATCCCTTGGTGGTTGGGAAAAAAAAACAATAGGCGATCTATTGATAGCAGCTGATAAGATACGAGCAGCGCTTATTGATCACATGTCAAGTGACAACACATCAAGCGAGTCGTGGCCTGTCTGGTGCTGTTCCCATGGCGTCGGGCAGGCGGGCTTGCTCGCTGCCTGCCACAATGAGCGCGCTGTCTGGGCACATCTCGCTCATTTTTGCACCTATCTCTACGGTTTTTTTTTGTTTTCCATACTAATATTAACATGTAAATACATTTTTCATCGTCAGAATTAACATAATGCTAGATATAATGTTTATTTTCTGCAGTGGGGACCCGACTCCTGCTCCGGGACTTGCCAGGGGGCCACGTCACTCTCCATTCACATGATACAAACTCCGATTTTCCCTTGGACTTTGTAAATCTTTCTTTCCTTCGGAGTTTGTAATGCTTTCTTTCCCTACCCATCGTCGTCACCGCTGCCCACCACCCGTCACTGCTGCCTGCCTCCCGTCATCATCACCGCCGTTCACCTTTCATTGTCGTCATTGCCGCTCACCTCTTGTCGTCATTGCCGCTCACCTCTTGTCGTCATTGCCGCTCACCTCCTGTCGTCACCACTGCTCACCTCTTATCGTCATCACTGTTGCTCATTTCCCATCGTCGTCATCACTGCCCACTTCCTGCCATCCCCATTGCTGCCCAGCGGTCCAACCGCCACTACCATTACTCTCGGTTTACTGTTTTCCATCACTGGCATCCTGCTTTTCCTGCTGCCATCGTGGCCTCTCTGCTCTGCATTGCTACTCACCTTCTCACTCAATGTTCGTTCTGCTTTGACGTTGTCCTGCTCCCCCACAAGTATCTCTTACCCCGTCTCTCATGATCAACCTCACTGACCTGGACTGCAAATGGTAGACACTGCACAAGCTGAATAGCCATGGTTCGGCTGGTACCTGATTTCCGCTTCCTGCCCAAGACGCATGCTTACCTGCTGTGCAATGTCTGGTCCGAATCTCTACAATTCTCGTGTGTGTGTGCTTGTCATTTACGAATGGTCATTTGGTTCACCAGCTCTTTTGTACTTGACTAATCCTTCAAACTTGGGGTACGTAGTATAGCTATATTACTTGTTGATTATTATATTGCGAGGCCACATGATTATGTTCAAATTATTAATCCACATCACTGCCACTATCAACAGAGGGTTCTTTGTCATGTGTTGTTGCATGGCGACAACAGGCTTTGTATACATTTTCACCACGTGCCTGTCGTGCCTTACTGTCTGCAACACGGGTTTTAAGTTCATCAGCTGTGAGGGCTACCCATTTACACTTCTCAGACTGCAGGGCTTCGAGAAGCTTGTTAATATAAGCAGCCCCAACTTTCCCTGGATTCTGAACCCTGCCTGGGAGAGGCCACCCTTGGAGAATGACACTGAACCGCTCTACGATGGCACACTTGTAGTTATTATAGTTCATCTTGATGGAGCCACGAACATTTTTGTCAGACAAGATGGACTCTGCGGAAGTAATTAGAATATCGCACTACAATGGATCATCAAACTCACCGAGTTTGTCCTGGATGATAGTACGGCATTCACTAATGATCTGGTTCAGAGGTCGTTTGTGAGTGCTCACAGCAGGTACATCTAGGTGTGAAGGAAATTAGGTTGTGCGGTCGAAGAAGAGAGGACAATAGCTAACTTACTAATGCCGCTCACACTCCATGACTCTAATTGAAGTCTGAGTCGACGTGGATCTACCTTGAGGACTGTGGTTACAAATTTTTCGGCCTTCTCAGTAAAGAAGAGCTTCGGCTCCGAGAGATCTTTGATTGAGCTGCGAACGGCAATATAAAAGCCCTCAATTCCGGTTTTTGCACACAAGGCTGTCCACTAAATAAAAGTCAGCAAGAAATTTTGAAACAGCTGAGCGGACAAACTTCACGGTCCATCTGACTGAACGCAGCGGTAACCATATGCTGGACGGCCTTGGGGTTTGCGCGCGCACCTTGGACTTTCTTCTCGCACTCAATCTCAACGTCAGCAATCATTGTCTGTAGCTGGGGTTCTGAGAGTCCTTGATAAGCTTCAAGAAGCTGCAGCTTATTCTGTGCAATAAAGTCCGGGAGTTTGACACACTCGCCTTGACTGCGGCCTATAGATAGATGCACCCTAAGTGAATGAATGTGGCCAAAATAAAATAAAAAATACCTGTGTTGAGCTCCCGGAGTTTCGCCATCAAAAACACGTTCCACCTGTTGACGTGTCGTCGTCCACGTAAATGGCAGCTGTCCATAAATAACTTTAAACACGTCCACTTCACGGTCCTAAAACAATGCCAATAAGGGGCATTTGATTAGATAGGACTTGTCATACCTTCCATGTTTCTTCGCAATGTCTCGCGCCTCTTGTGCATATGCTTCTTGTGCTGCAGCAAGGTCAGAGGCCAGCGCCTCATAGCGGTCATGCCGATCTTTTTTGTCCTTAACGGTCAGCTTAGCTTGAACACGTTTACCGTTGACAATAGAAGTACGAGCCATGTTAGTACGAGTGAAAGGCAAACAAAAAAACCGACTGAATTTATAGATTTTTTGGCTGGCGGAGATCCAAGATAAAGGAAACCACATTTTGCCAAGTGATGGACGGACATACAGGGGATGCTAAAAAATTGTACAATGGACTACGCGAATTAGTAGAAATCGGGCGAGACCAGGCGAAACATATCACAACTAATAAATCTTGTGCCGATCCTGAACGAAGGAATTACGTGAGGACCGGTGCTGAATCAATCCTCAGGCGGTGCACACTCTGCTGGAATAGAAGTCCAATTCCCCTGGTATACCTCAAACCCGGCTGGTTGAGGGAGACAGCCACTAAGTACTGAGCAGCCTTGAGGTAGTACGAGCAGAGGGTTGGCAGCAATGTTAGCGTGCGTAGATGGAGCATGGTCGGAGCATGTAAGGGCGGGTAGGGATAGTTGATATGGAGGAGTTATATTGGATGGGAACACAGACTCAGAAGTGGATGGCATAGGGTCACGGGTAAGAGACGATTGAGTTTTCTGGGTGGAAGCGAGGGGTGGCCCCTGTGCCGCATGCGTGGGGTGAGCGTTATCAGATTTTTCATCTATTATCGACTCTGTTATTACGCCTGGTATTGTGTGTGGAGATGGCTCCGGAGTAAGCAGGATGACCTGAGTATCACCTGTACTTTCCATTGCTGTATGCTGGTCCAAGTCTGCCGGGAGCACAGGCAGATAGATGTGACCACGAGGAACATAGAAAGTAGGTTTGAGAGACTGAGAACCAGCAGCAAAGTTTGCGTCTTCAACTGGGTAGCGGGGATCAGTCTCGGAGATGGTTTCATTGTTGGGTAGAATGTGTGTGGATGGAGTAGATGCGAGCAGATGAGGTAGAAGGTGGGCAGAAAACCCAGACCGATGAAAGTCAAGATTCTCTACGAAGTTGCGGTCCTTCATGAGCCCTACATGCCACAGGTAAGAACAGGGATACTAGACTGAATGAAAACCTACTCTGTAGCATAGAAAACGGAAGAGAAACTTCTTCCCAATCGAGCCGGCGCTCTCAGAATGTAACGAGAAACTCTTCTCTGAAAATATACTTGATACGCTGCAGACAGGCAAGCTCCATCTGATTGAGCGGATGGGAAGACATTACAATGGGTGAAGCACGAGGAAGGATACAGAAGCTGTCGGATTTAGTTTCGAAGTTGAACAATGCACACAGTTTGATTTCAATGTAGGAGTTCTGCTCATTGTCAGCGCCCATTTAAATTTAAAACTTGAAAAGCTCACTGATTCCCTGGAAAGATCTAAGTAGTCGAGACGAGACTTGTGAGCATTGAAAATATGGGCATTGAAGGTGTCAAGTTGCATCGTGTCGGTCTTGAAGCTTGACTCTTGAGAGCGTTAGCATGTTGCGCGAGTGCCTCATGGTGATCAGGCGGTGCTGTTGTTACCTCTACCAACTGCGGCCAATGAACTATTCATCATGCTCATAGAGTCAACATTCAACCATCCATTAGCTTTACAATAGACTACCTAACTACAGATACATAGCTTGAGAGATTCACTTTTTGGCCCTCTACAACACATTCATTTGAACTTGCTATCACAATTATTGACAGTTTCTCCAAGTGACGATGTTGTCGCAATCAAGCAGTACAGTACATTGTAAAGAACACTACACTACGACACAATCCAATGCATCTCCCAATCTCAATGCCTCGTTCTGGATAGTTTCATCTTCCTCGTCCTCTGTATCAGCTTCACTTGTTGCCTGTACAGTGTCCAAGACAGACCACCGACCAGAATAACCCGGCAGCTTATAGATCTTCTGTAATTTTGCACAGTGCACATCATTTACTCGCCGACGCTCAGTGTAGAGCTGTTCCATCGCACTGGCCAATTTGTCCGAGGAAGTGTACAGACCATTGACTGCCGATTTCAACTGGTTGTCATCATGGTCAACCCACAACTGCAACTGGTTGATCTCAACATTGAGGCGATGAATCTCTTTGTGGCAACGTTTTACCTTGAAAAACTTCATTGACATCTCGCGATTCTGAGGATTAGCCCATGGTTTGTCAAGGATTTCTTGTCGGGAGTGCTTGAGCATAGCAAACTCGCCAAGGGACGTGTAACTGATCACTTGACTGTAGTCAAGTTTGGGCCGGGGAGGGTGTTGACGAGGTGCAAGTTGGTTGTACTTATCGAGAGCGGTGCGAATTGCTGTGGAGCACTGGGCTATGGCTTTCGAGATATGCTTGCGCATTTTGTACCCTGACGAGGGAATCAGAAACGATTGTTTGCATGGGGAGTACTCACCTGTTGCAACCAGGTTAGCCTTGGAGAGTTCAAATAAGCATTGGACTACAAGGCCCTCTAACTCCTCGATGATACGGATAAAAGTGCGATGTTGGATATAGTCTTGCGCTGTCTTGTACTCCGGATGGTCAGGACTCCAGCGATCATTGATGTCATGTGTCTGTTCAAACCTGGTGGTAGCGTCAAGTGACAATTGCAGCTTCCAAAAGTCTCAAGGTCTTCGATTCCAAAACCTGCTTGATAGAGAGGATGATTCTCAAGCTGGCAAACTTGGTTGTGGGCGAAACCATGGAAAGCATTGATGACGATGGAGAGATTGGAGTCGCTCGCTTTCTTACCCAAAGAACTGGTGGCGATGGTCTTCTTGGATGCACATCCGATGTTGTGTCCAATTGCTTGACCTTGACCACAAACGTCAAGAAGCTGATTCACAACAGCAAGGCTGTACTTGGCACTATCAAACCGGTTAACATGACTATCAGGACAATAGGGACACGACGGGACATACAGCTCCCCACTCCGTTTCATTTCTGCGATGGAGTCCACGAAGCCATGACGACATGCTAATATAAAGATTCCTGTCTGATCGAAGACATGGATCTGATCTTCTTGTGTCGCTTTCGCTGCTGTCCAGTTATCGGTGCAAGTTGTTGCACGTCCTGACTTATCCTTTTCTCCAGGTTTCTTCTGTACATTGTCCTTGAAATATTTGACCTCGTTGACAGGGATGAAGTAGTTGCTATGGAAGGTTCGCGAGTCAGCCAACCCTGACCCATCCAATCGCTTTGCTGATTGGTTTCCATCCATGCTATGTAGCCAAGTGGGCGTTAGAGTGGGCTCTTCAGGTTGCTGTGGGCAGCGCTCACGTTAGTGGACCCAACGTTGAACACGATGACATACCTTGTAGGCACAAGGTGGGCAAGCACCATTCAGCTTCCACGCCAAGCCATCATGTCCTAGGATACATTGCAATGATTTCTGAATCGTGCGCAAGATCTCGAGATAAATGTCAAAGGCAGCGCTAAGCTGAGAACGAAAATGTTGGCCGTATGTCACCTGACCTTCGGTGAGCCGAGATAAAATACAAGCGGAATGAACTTACGTTGTGAAGCGAACATAAGGATTTCGCAAATGCTTGTATACCGTAAGATGATTGATGGCGGCGCAGCTGGTGATAGAGCTCGAGGCACTCCAGACGGATAGTAGTGTTTAAAAGTCCGGTCCGGTCCGGTCTTTTGCCTATTTAGGAAGGCAACCGCAACCGGACCGATTTAATTAATTAATTAACTAATTAGGACCGGACCAAAACCGATAAAAACCAATAAAAACCGGTCTACAACCGGTTGCAACCGGTTTTTCGCTTAGCGTGGGAGAGACTAAAAATAGTATCCGTTCCTGGCTACAAATCGGTCCCTGGGTCAAGCGAAACGGCTCACACGCCGTGGAGATATGATCATTTTAAAATAGCATGTTTTGGGCACTGATATCTCAAATATCATCAATTACATGTCAAGGCAAGATCAATTGTGGACTCAATTGCCAATGCAGACTGACAAAATATACACATGTATGTGTCTTAAGGAGTGTATATATAGGTTATAGAGTGAATTATGTGACATAACAATCAATATCTTTCAATGTAACTTCAATATTCACCAAAAAAATCAAATAACATCCATAATGGTCCAGAAAAATCAGGAAAAATCAGGGAAAATAGTGTAGTACATAGGGGGTGGCTGTGCACCGGTTGCAACCGGTCTTTTTTCCGGTTGCAACTGCAGTCTTTTCATCTCAAAAGTCAGCAACCGGCAACTGCAGTCCAGTTGCGATCAGTCCAGTCCAGTCCAGTTGCCAGTCTTTTACCAGTTGCGCAACTGGACTTCGAAACACTAACGGATAGCGACTGTTGGCTGGGTAGGGGACCATCCAAGTAGGCCCATATGGACAAGAGATACGTTGGCAGGCTCGTCAGTTCTTTGGTGAACAGAGTACATATGAACATAATCTAAATATGATGAGTGAGACCGGGTTGACGACGACATCAGACACCATACCAAAAACTCCAACGGCGGCAATGTGGAAGATGTGGTCGTGGGGGCATGGGGCATCATCAGCAACATCTTCATCTACCTTGTACTTCCATGAGAGATATTGATCAACGAGGGCCGGCATTTGATTTTCCCAAGCGAGGCGGATGTGTTCATTCTATTGGGCATGAGTGCGTGCATCATGCCGCTTTGTTGTTGCAGTGCCACTACAAGACCTAATCAAACACAATCGAAGATGGTGAGGGAGCAGGTAACATACCACTGCACAGCTGTGCGGAAATACTTTGAAAACAGAGGATGGGCTTCGTCGTCATCGCTACTGTCACTGCACTCAGGCTCGTCAACCAACATCCCATTGTTGTCTTCCCAGCCATTGACATCAAGGTCGTCAAAGGGGTCACCTAGCTGTAGGGCAGCCTCCTCCAGTATTGCTTGTTGTTGCCTCGTGTCTGTAAATCGTTGAAAACAAGTTACAAGAGAAGGGGAGAGAGCAAAGAGCAAACGAACATTTGGCTGCATCTCTGACTCTCTGCTCCTCAAGCAGGCGGTCTTGTTGTATCTCTGACAACGACACAATGCTGGTGTGCGATGTAGTCCCAAAGACAGTCATTCGGACTCGTTTCGAGGTTGTAAGGTTGGATTTGGACTGCATGATGGGGGGAAGAGATGAGTAGGTAGGCTAGAAACGTTAAAAACTTACTGGAACATGAGGGAGTCGTGTGGACGATCATAAGTGAGCAAGTATTGCATAGTCATTCATATCGGGTGGTGACAGCAAGGCAATGCCGTGTTGTTGAATTGCGGTGTGAGAGGAGTGGCAGCGATGGTTTGCTCGACTGTGGATTGCACCACACACAGGCGGCGGCAGTGACGACGACGAGGAGCATGACAGCGACATCGAAGAACGGTGACAAGCAGAGATTACAAAGTCCGATGGAGTACCGGAGTTTGTATCGCATGAATGGAAAGTGTTGCCGAGTTAATTATTGTCTAATTGGGCGTACGCCCATTTATGTTATAGTATTTAAAAACATTTTAATCTTTTGCACTTGCACGGACTCGAACACTCGTCCTGGAACTATCACATGACTAGACACCATTTCCTATTCTATCTATAGCCGGAATAGTCATCCAAGTATTACATAAGCAGAGTCACGTGACCCTTACATCATCATCGGTCCGGACTCCGTCCTATCTTTGCTATCGTTCTATTCCTGTTCTTATCTCTACCCGTGCCTGTTTCATCTATGAATAGCCTGGTCTGTGCGCACTCTCCCCACAGTATATAAACCCTCATGTAGTAGCACACACCCCAGCCTAATTCATTTGTTCACATCGCCCACTAGCGTGTGTTCTAAGTCTAAGGTCTCCCCATCCCTCCTTCTGTCCATCATTGGGTCTAGTCCCTGCCGGGTATTGTGCAACGTTGGCCTGTGGCCTTTATCGAAGCATAACACTTGAATTAGGCTAGTACGCCCCGCCTGGACTTGTCCCTGTTGCTTTCTCGTTCTCACTGTGGTTATATGCGGTCCCTAGTGTTAAGGGGTAGTCTGGTGGTTCATACGTTTGTACACGTGCTGTACAGGGAGTCAACAACTCCACAAACTGTTGTTTACACGGTCGTCCGCCGTATCAAATAAGGATAATGTTGCTGCTCCTCATAGTGCACTAGGGGTCTTCTGATTGGTGGAAATTGCCTGGGTATTACCAATAGCCCTTGCGTGTACATCCAATCCAGGATCTCGTGATCACCTGTGAACGTCACAAATTTGCCTTTTGGCAATTTACTTCTTCCGCGCCAGCCTTTAGTGCGCAGTTTCCGTTGCCCTCTGTCTATACGTAAATTTGTTCAAAGACCATGTCAGGGTCGTGCCTGATTGTGTAGAGCGACTTGGGAATAAAAGTTGGCGCTGCCCAAGGCCGAGCTAAATTTACATATCCCTACCTAAAACGTAACAATAGATTGTATTAGATAGGTTGTTGCTGGGAAAAAGAAGACCAGAACAATTATATGTGCAACTTTGTTTCCATTTCAGGAATATTAACAAGGAAACACTATCTCACGCGACTCCGTCGTCGCTACTACCTCCGATCTCGAAAGTACTACCTTCGACCTTTTGCTTGCCACCAGAAACCCTTTGGAAGATAGGGGTTAGTAACGGTTTATGAGCAATTTCGACCAGTTTCGAGATCCAACCCCCCAAGTACAATCACCCGTCGCTTCCGACGACGAAGACGAACTTTACCCTCCTCCCCCATCTGAACATTCCATGGCAGACCCAGATCAGGCTGTCAATGCTCTTATTGCCGCCCTTACTCGCCTCACCACCTCTTGTGATGGTGATGTAGTCAAGAAAATTGCCGATCCCGGCAAGTGGGATGGCGATCACACCAAATTCCGCCTGTGGTTCATGTCCCTGACCACATGGCAATCTGTCCAAACCTGGAAGGACAACAAGGTTCTGACAGTCGCGGTTTGCTCTCGCCTAGAAGGAAAGGCGGCTGGGTTTTCCCAGATCACCTTAGAGAAATACCTAGGCAAAGAGCTTGGCCCGACGTCAGAAGATGACCCAACGCCTCTCGGCATTCCGGCTTGGCCGGCATGGCCCGTTCTCAGTCTGGAGCTTCAGAACTATTTCCAGATCGAGCTCCTCGCCCACAAGAGTTACTGAAAACTCGAGGCATTGAAACAAGGTGGTCAACCTATCGACATTTTCCTGCAGGAGTTTTACCAACTTCGCACTGAGGCAAGCGTGACTGACCATCATGCTAAGGAAATCCTGAAGCGAGCAGTGGATTACAAAATCTACTACCAAGCTTGGATTGCCACCGACGTCAACGCTCAGACGTTGGATCAGTGTATTGAAAACTATAGGAAAATAGGTCGCACCTTCGAGCACATTGCCGTGGAACATGGGGCTCCCATCCGAACCGTCCCATCA
>JBBPRG010000523.1:0-11645 GCA_038092895.1 Chalciporus pseudorubinellus | reverse complement strand
ATTGGGACAGCGCTTGCTGTGTAGCAACTGTGTAGCACTTGAGACAGATTACGACACGACATATCATAGCCTCGTCTTCGTAATGGATTCGGTTCAGCGCGACGCACACTAAACTATAGGGTGGACTTCTTACTAAAAGAGCAACCATGTCTACTTACAGAGAGTAGTATTGATCCGTCCATGGAGGGATTCCAAATGACATCCCGAAGAGTAAGGAATGCAGAGATAAATTTATCCGAGCGCCATTGACACCAACGGCGTATCGTCGATGAGTCCTAATTGCGATATCGCGAAAGGATGGAGTTGAAACGAGCTACAAGTTACGGTGCCAGAAGAGTCAAGTCTGCCCCTGGCCGTCAATTTGTTATGTCTTCCCTTGTCAAAGACTTTCTCAAGGGCAGATGGGCCAGCAAGTGGGCCAGAGAGTCTAGGATTGAGGATCGGTTCCTGGTGCCTTAATGGCCTGTTCTCTCCAACAAGTTGTGCCTCGCACCCAATTTTCTCCGGAACAGTCCGAGAAGGGGGTGAGCTGTACAGCGGGAATAACACCTCGGGATGGAGTCTGATGGACCGTCATGGACGACGTTATGTGTGCACGATTACCTTGAGCAGTGTGCAAGCAGTGTCAGTGTCAGTTGAAAAGCGAGAGGGCGAATCACTCGTGTTCTCCGTGAGCTGAAGAAGGCAGTGTAAACGCTTAACTTGAAGTCGTCCACCGATTAGCCAACAACACGCGCTTTGTGCGTCTGATTGCTAGTAGTGTAACTGCAGCGTGGCCGTCAGGGGTAACCCGTGATGCGACGAACATATTGTGTTGTATGAACGGCATTCATCGTGGTGAATCACAATTTGTCCTTTGGCCGCATCCGTTTTCCAATACATCATAGTTGTAATTTTGGCGTGTCGTTCATTGTTGAGATTTGAGGTGTGAGCGAATGATTTCATCCCTGGCAAGTGGCTATATGGGGTTCCTCGGAGAGCGGTATACTGGAAAGCCCTCGCGGGAGGAAAAATTGAATTGAGGGCTCCGATGTATCGCACACGTTCGGTGATAGTGACCGAGAATGCACAATCATAGACCATCATTAATGATGGTTAGCGCTCCAAGTTGGTGAGCGGCTATGTATGTGCTGCCCAGTTGAACTGCTGGATGTACGCGATGCAGTGGATGGTTGATACAGGCTGATATGGACATACGCAAGGATGAATCATGCCGATGCAGTTGTCTCCCACTGGCCCATCGAATCAAAATGAAACCAGCCTTTATTATGAAGTGCCTGGTGGAGAGTGTAGTCCTATAGAGGGTTAGTGTGGGTTGGTGTGGTCCCACTACGACACCCACTTCTGCGATAAGTTTTCCCTCGGCCACGTATTTAAAAACTTCCGAAGGGAAACGTCCACAACCACACGCACTTCGACAGGTTGAAGTGGCTAAAGAATTCAAGAGTTGTATGTACATAACGGCGACTCGTGCCATGGCTCTGACAGATGGCCTAGTATAGGCGGGTATTAGTAATAACGGGCCGGCTGGCGTTAGTGCGTTCTGTTCACTGGGTGACACTGACACTGTCTGACAGGCACTTACTTAGCGCTGGGCGAGGCGGCGTATCAGCTGCCCAGAAGTGGGGACATAATTAGAGTTCGATACGGTGGCCGTGAGTACGAGCGAGTATTGGCAATATCTCCGCAGCTCGAGTGAGAGCTTGTATGGTGATCCATGAGATTCGTTCCGCGCAGCGCATTCAAGTACGGTGATCTGTTAGTATGAGGCAGTTACGGGCATAGTGGTTGATGTGCAACGAGGACATAGGGACGACAACGTGCCAGTCGACGGGCAAGTCTTGAACTCCCAGGCACATTATCCTGGCATGAGCATGAGCAGCCATGAGTTGGCACTCGCAGCGATCGCTCCCCTCAAGTTCCCCTTGCGTGCCTTAGGTCACAGGGCAG
Source organism: Chalciporus pseudorubinellus (assembly GCA_038092895.1). NCBI lineage: Eukaryota > Fungi > Basidiomycota > Agaricomycetes > Boletales > Boletaceae > Chalciporus > Chalciporus pseudorubinellus. The sequence goes on along the minus strand of JBBPRG010000523.1, from coordinate 9,695 downwards.
GTTCAGTGGTCGCTGGTAAGTACCGGTGTCGAGGACACTGGAGTAAAAATAAAAAGACGCGGATAATCCCAAAAAGGTGTTCTCTTGACAATGGTAGAAAATAATCCAGATAATAAACAAAAATGGCTCAGGAACTGGACGTGATGTGCCTGGTCGATGTGATTGGTTGAGGGCAGATCCTTAGCAGGTCCCTTCCCAGTCCTCCCACCGCACCAAGTCCTTTCCCTCCTTCCTCTATTCCCCCATCCAACGCACGTCGCACAGTACAGCCCCTGCGCTGCACGTCGCGCTCGACGTCTGCATCAACGACGACGTCGTCCTCTTCGTTCTCGACGTCCTACTAAGAACGATGGCCCGTAGACCCACTTCCTCGGCTGGCGGTTCCCGCCCTTTCACATCCTCTGGTTTCCACCCACCAACATCCTTTGGCGTGTTAGACCAAGACCGTCAATACACCTTCGATAATAATGCCTATTTCGAGGAAGAGGAGGAAGAGGAAAGCGACGCCGAGGACTTATTTGCCTTTCTTCCACCCTCTACCGCAGACCAACAGAGGGATGCACAGCAGCATCTCCCTCAGGAGCCTCTCAATAGTGCTCCTCCTTACAACGAATTTTTCGCTCATGCACCTCCAGACGTCCCTTCCATTCCATACCCCTCTCCAACCTTCGATCCTTACGCTCGTTTCCCCGCTGATGTAGCTGGTCCTTCCAGTCTTTTCTCACCTCCCATATCAAACCTTCCCGTCGAAAGCCCTCCTTCAACCGTGTCTCAAAATGCTGGAAGCGACCCGTATCGTATGCGCAGGCTCAGTACCGTTCGGACTGGCACAACAGAAACGAGACCGTCGAGAACCAGCGCCATCAGCTCGCGGGAAATCCATCTCAGCCTTCCCTCCAGTCCCCCTGAGAAGACCCTCGACGGCGGCCATTCTCGACGATCACGGCGGAAGCATAATCCATCGTCTACCATAGCTGCCGATACCGAGACACTCAATTTGACGCCGAGCATGCTGGAGGAAGACAGCCGAGATGATTCGATCAAGTGCGTTCTCTGGTTTCCAGTCGCTATCTCCCCTCTTACTGCCATCGTACAGGATGGAATTTGACTTGGATGCAATCAACGAAGAGGATAGCCCCTTCCCAGAAGTTCGTGCCTCTGTTTCCAACATCGACGACCCTGAAATGCCCGTGATGACATTGCGAATGTGGGTTATCGGTCTCTTGCTCTGCCTCGTTGCTGGGTTGGTACATTTTCCCCTCCGTTCTTCCCATTTCTAAAAATTCCGCAGATCATTGAACGTCTTCTTCAACTTCCGACAACCGGCCCCGAGTGTCTCGCCCCTTGCGCTTCTAATCATTAGTTATCCCATTGGCAAATTCTTCGCGTTTGTTCTTCCAATTTCCACCTATCGACTTCCCTGGTGGCTCGGCGGGATAGAATTTTCGCTTAATCCTGGTCCTTGGAATATCAAGGAGCATGTTATGGTCTATATCATGGCGAATGTTGCCATCGGCCCGCCATATGCCATTAATGCTATCGTCGTCACCCAACTGAACTATAACATCAACGTCGACTATTGGTTTAGCATTCTCTTGGTCGTTGCAACGCAACTCACGGGTTTCGGTCTCGCTGGCATGTGCAGACGCTTCTTAATTTGGCCAGCTGGTATGGTTTGGCCCCAGAACTTGGTAACGTGTACTCTCCTCAACACATTGCATGCCGAGGACGAGGAAGAGCCAGGAGCTATTACCCGCTACAGATACTTTCTCATTGTCTTGTCGGGTGCCTTCTTTTTCTTCTTCATACCTGGTGAGTTGGCCCGGTCGCCGGTGAATCAAAACGCTTACACTTTCTTAGGCTACCTTTTCCAAGCCCTTTCGGTGTTCTCGTGGTTATGCTGGATCTTCCCCAACAATATTCCAGTCAATCAGTTGTTCGGCGTCAGCTCCGGCTTAGGGATGAGCGTCATCACCTTCGACTGGTCCCAGATAGCTTGGATCGGCAGCCCACTGATGTATCCATGGTGGGCTGAGGCACATATCTTTTTCGGCTTTGTTCTCTTCTTCTGGATCGTCACCCCTATCATGTATTACACAAATGTATGTGCTCTTTCCTCAACCGAAACTCTGTTCCGCTGACTTGCCTTCTACAGACTTGGGACCTTGCATACTTCCCCTTGAATGACGACAGCCCATATGACCGCTTTGGGCAGTATTACAACGTTACCCGCGTCCTGGACAGCACGAGTCGGTTCAACCAAACGGCGTACAACGAGTATTCCCCACTATACCTGCCGGCTACCTATGCCATGACATACCTCCTTGCGTTCGCGCTTTCGACATGTGTGCTCGTTCACACTGGCTTGTATCATGGTCGCAGTCTGATCAATGGAATGAAGAGGATCCGCACGGAGCAAGACGATATCCACGCAAAATTGATGCGGCACTACCCGGAGGTTCCGGATTGGTGGTATATCGTATTTTTCGTTCTGTTCTTCCTCCTAATGGTGCTCGTCGCTGAGGTACGTAACGTTGCTGTGCTTCCGCGCTCCTTGGTTTCCTCACACTGCTGACTTTAGATATGGCATACTTCTGTGCCTGTGTGGGCGTTGTTGTTGGCTGCACTCTTGCCAGTAGTATACGTTCTACCTTCCGGCTTCATCTTCGCAATGACCGGCCAAGGCGTAAGGGTTTCCGTTCTAGAATTTCCTCGGAACAAAGTCTTATCTTCTCTAGATTTCATTGAACCTGCTTGCTCAAATCATTCCTGGCACACTTCTGCCGGGTAACCCCGTCGCCAACATGGTGCATATGCTCGAATTCACTGTTTCGGTTATACTCGCTGACAGATATGGTAGATCTTTAAAGCGTATTCGGTGCAAACGTTGGTAGAGGCAACCTCATTCGTCCAGGACTTGAAATTGGGTCATTATATCAAGGTACCTCCACGCGCAACCTTTTTGGGTATGACGTTTTGTTGGGTTGCCAATGAGGGTTTGAGCTGACGCGCACAATAGTCCAGGTTGTCGGCACAATTCTTGCTTCATTCGTCCAAATTGGCGTGAAACAATGGATGTTTGACAATGTCAAGAATATCTGCACGCCGAACCAACAGAGCGATCTTACCTGCCCACACAATCAAGTGTATTTCACTGCGTCCGTGGTTTGGTATGATCCCTTTCGTTTTTTCCAAAACCGCAGTGTGCTCATTACCCTCATTCAAGGGGCCTCATTGGGCCTACAAGGCAATTTGGCGCAGGGTCATTGTATCAACCTGAATTATACGCGGTCATCGTTGGGGCTTTTCTACCTCTTCCGTTCTGGCTATGGCAACGGCGATACCCCAACTCTTGGGTCAAGTTCGTGAGCACCCCCGTGGTCCTCAACGGTGTATCGTATATACCTCCTGCCGGTGGTATCAACTACTCGGCATGGTTCGCAACCGGATTTGTATTCCAATACCTTGTGCGAAAGCGGAACTTTGCTTGGTGGAGCAAGTTCAACTACGTGACGAGCGCCGCTTTGGATAGCGGTGAGTGGTGTTTTTGCCTCTTTCTTTGACGGGGGTTTTGACGTCGATTACTCAGGTACTGTGCTATCAGCTATTGCAATCTTCTTCACTTTGGCGGTGAGTAGACAGGCTATCCGTCGCCATGGTTCGCTCAAACGTGTCCACAGTTCCCAAAAGGTGGTATCTATGTAAATTGGTGGGGAAACAGCGTATTCCAGAACAGTACGCATCTCCCCAGTTTCGTCCCAACTCACACGCACTGACTCGTTTATGTAGCCGCAGATTGGACTCGCGAGGCATTGAAAGCGATCCCTCCAGGGGGTATTCCACTGAATTAATGTACTTAGCCAACGCAATCTGCATCAATATCAATACAACTTCATCTACCATCCCCCATCCAAATCTCTCCACCGCCGTTTTTCTTAAATTATTTTATCGTAGGACGATTTATACGATAGATATTTACGTTTTTTCTAGGTTGATTTCCGTTGTGTGGCGTGAGCGAAGGTGAAGACTGAAGTGAGCAAAGACTCGATTCTTTGGTGTTGGTGGCGTTGTGGCGGTTTTCGTGCCACTTGGAGTAGAGTATTCTTGATTCCGCGTGATTGGTTCCAGAGGGAATGCTCACACGTCTCCGAGGGGGAAATGGTAAATATAGAATTACCCCGTAGACGCCACTCCACGGAAGGTTGAAGATAGTACTGGATTCACCAAACACGAACCTCGTTCAATCCCCAAGCTCTGGCTAGTGACTTTAATTTCGGACACGTCAAAGACTCGAAATGGTCGACCGTGGGTCACGGTCACGGCTTATCTTATGATGGAAGGTGAGTTATGCACATGGCTCATGGCGTTTGGGACTGTTTTTTGGTCGATATTAAATCCAACGTCAGGTGCAGTTGAAAGCAAGATATGATACACGTGCGTCGTCGATGAGAGGATGGCGTGCGATGCTCCAAGAAGGAAGCACAAAGTATAGATAGCCACGTGATGGTCATGATGGTGGTGATTACGGTCAACCCCTTCCCCGCCCCCGTGCTCCACGGAGTCCAGTGCCTCGGGTGTTGCCACGTCCTAGAAATGAGGAATCAGAATAGAAGACGAAAGACGGAGGCGATGGGAATCGGAGCGAGCGCCAATGTGCTACACGTACCTCTTGTTGGTGCCCCTCGTCCGCCTGTTATGCGACGTATGGGTGGATGAATCATGGAGTAGACGTCACATCAACGAGTAAGACGAGGACGTAATGATGCAAAAGCAAAAGTGGGTGTTCGCATTGTCAGCAAAGGAGGATGAAGACGAAGACGAAGAATGGGACGGAACGCACCCCTGGGACCAGGACCTGCACCTCTTGCACTCCGCCCAGCTTCGCGCGCGCGTGTTTGCTCCTCTTTCACTGTATCCAAGAGGGTATCTGGTACACGCAAATATTTTATCTTCATTCCGCAACGCACCAGATCGCGCATACGCAAGCCAACCCAACACGCATACAACCACCCCCCACAAAGCCAAGATGAGCGTCACGTCCACCAAAGGCAACAATCCAAAACTCACCGTACTTCCCCGAATATAACACTCCTTGAGCTTCCAGAACCGATCTCCATCCGCGCTCGTCTGATAGACCTCTCGGAGGGTGATGTTCATAAAGTTGTCACAGTTGACAAGATGGCCATTGAATGTCTCGCCGTTTTTAAGTTCTACGAGCTGTGGGACTGTGAGTATGCCAGGCCGAGATGGATGACTCTTGAGGAATGTGTGATCAGGTGGTTTTAGGGCTTACCATTGGTTTGTTTTGAGCTGCGGTCAGGAGGGATAGTGGGAGCTGGTGAGTTTGGTTAGTGGTGAGGACAATGGATTGGGATCGGGAAGACGTGGTACCATTGTGGTTGACGATGAGAGTGTCCGCGGTGGACGAGTGGAATCTGTTGCTCGTTGATCGTCTTGATATTGTAGACGTCCACTTGGCTTCCGATTCTGCTGGTTGGTGGCAGTGCAAAGCAAATGAGCTCCTCAGCCTCGCAGACAATTCACTTGATATGAAACGTTGACGTGTCCTTGTTGATCCTCGTCGACCATGCACTGTGCTTTACGCATTGCTGTAGTCTTTGATGTTGTATGCTCTTTTGCGTTTCAGCGTCCTCTCTCTTTCTAGCTCAAACATGTCGCGCTTTCGAAGAACTTGCGTTGAACTAACTAGAGGATTGAATCCTTTGCTCCAATCTTCCCTGGCAGTTTATCGAGGGATGGCGGCGAGGAGGTAAGTGGATTTATCTTGGTCAAACCATTACAGTGACAGAATGCTTTGTGTCGTGCGACAAGTACCATGACCCTGAGGATACTAGTAGGCTTCCCGCCCACGTTCCCTGGGAAAGGATGCGACTGTACACCTATCGTTTATCTGTCATAGCAGTAGACATGACATCAAGGCAAGAGGGACTCTTAGCCTCCCGTCTCCAGGTGGCGCCTTCGTCTCAGGTGTTTCCAAGCCGAGATTTCCGTCAGCGTACCCTCTCAAGATAACCCCATCATCAAACAGATCTATGAAGCTCGACAAGAAGGTGATCAATACTTCATATCATCCTTGGGTTCTTTGTGCCCACGAGCTGCAACAGAACGCACCATTGATGGCATCGCTCAATGGTACTTTTGGGGCGTCCACCGACCAAACACCTTTCTCGACTTGAATCATTGTCTCCCCGCGCGACTCCCCTTGAATCAAACTCCATCCGACCACTTTTCGCATTCACTCGACTTCGCTCGGCGATTATCTCCGCTCTTTTCATGACCTCCCTCGATGACCATGGGTGGCAAGAACTTGCCTCTTCTCAGCCGCTCTTGGAGGAGCTGTATCTCAGCTACGATCCCGAGCGTTCTTCACGCTCGAGGGCTTCTTCTACCTCGTGAAAAATGGCCCATATCTACGAAAACTCTGTCGTGATAGTGTGGAGTGGCTATATTCTCCGCGCGACGGGATTTGTAACCCCTCGAAGCTAAAATTGATCCTCGGTGATTCTGCTATCCAGTTTCCAAGACTTGTTGCAGGAATCCTTGACCTGGCGTTCCCATGTGGATATGGAAGTTTGGGAACGACGGGTCCCAGAATGTGGAATGGCCGCGGCGGAAAAGCGAGCGTCGTGGAACCGAGCGATTGAGCTTTTCCCAGAGACGAGGCAGAATGGGACATGGTGGCAGAAGTTCTCTGATACGCAAAACACCCCAACTTATCGTAAACTCGTACTATTACAACATTCATGGACGGCACATACATCTAGCATATGTACGATTAATAATACACAAGCATCGAATGAAACCTGGGGATGCAAAGAGAAGGCATAACAACAAGGCTCGACGAAACAAGGGGAAGACCATCAGACGACAAGCTTAGCAGCACCCACGGTGGAGCCAAGGGTGACCGAACCTTCGTTTTCAGAACTGCTTCCATCACTTTCAACCCATTTCACCACTCCTTCGACACGCCCGACTGATTTGTTCACAGAAACTGATCGATGACGTCCTTTTCCTGCAGGATCCTCCACACGGCGTTGTTCCACCATCTTTGCACCAAGGGTGTTCCGCATGGAGTACGTTCCCTCGAACGCGCTATCAAGCTGAACTTCAAGGCTACCCAAGACGGTTTGAGCTTGGCACTTGAGAACAGATTCAAGGGGGGAGTCGGTGAACTTGAGTCCGAGCCTCCCGTTGGTGGACTCAGCGTCCACCTCAAAGGTGCCCCCAGTTCCAGATTCAGAGGCGAGGGCGACATCTGCTTCGATTTCACTGCTTCGAGTTTAGCTTGTGAAGTATGGAGGGAACGATGTGGCATGACATACCCATTCATGGTACGCATCTTCAGTTTAGAGGAAGGACCATCTTTACGGTTCAGCATGTTCACCGTAGATGCGATGCGCCCATTCTTGTTGTCCAAAACCAGGGAGGACCGTGCATTGAATTGACCAGAGATGGCTCCATTCATAGATGAGAATTCACCAACGTCGGATCTAACAGACTACATGGAGGGTAAGATAAAGAACAGACGCGGAGGGGATGACTCGCGTACCTTGACCATGATGTACCCATTCATAGACGCCAGGGAAATTTTATTAAACAAGACGGACTCCGACAAGTCGCCCACTTTTTGAGAATAGTTGGGAAGTTCTGTGTCGAGCTGGTTTATGGGCAGAGGGCCCTGACAAGTTCCAGCAGGTAAAGTGAGAACGATCTCAAATCTGAGTTGATCTTGAGGGCGGTAACGTAGCGCACTCGAAGGCGTCTAACGGAGCACATTAAACGAAGCCAGAAGGACCAAACGACGAAGACGAACGAATATCCCGACACCGTACTCATTATCAGCGCGCATCATTTTGCACACAGTAGCCCGGTCGAGCGCCTCATCAGCGTAATATGAGACTCGGACGCGGACGTCCACTGTGTCAGTGACCCTAGTGGACTGGTCGATCTCGACGAAGCCGAGCTGGTATGCCCCTTTTGAAACGAGATATTGTGCGTCTGCATTGAGTGGAAGGGAGAACGCTGTCTCGGCCCCGTAGGGGTATTCTACAGACCATTCGGGGTGATGGCGATACGTCGTCCAGTTAGCACTGTCGATGCATTGTTGGACTTGACCATCTGCTGGGGCGGGGTACCCCGCATCGAACTCGTTCAAAAGCTGTCGCAAAAGAGTTTGAGTCACAAAGAATGCCTTGCTAGGCAACGACTGGCCAAGTGGCACATACGTGGGTAGTTTGATGAGGCCACCCCAGGCTCAGGTTGTGTCTATCATCTGAAAGGAAGAGACAAGCGAGTGCCATGGTTCCACAGGCCATCAAGCAGCCTTTTACGAACGATCGACGGTCGAACGATCGCGCTGCTCGTATTGTGGAAGCATGGTGTGCTTCTGTCTCAGAACCGGGCCAAGGCTCGAGTTGGCCACAGCCTTTCTCGAGACTGCTCAGTTTGGTGACGTCAGAACGACTTTCGAGTTTGGGAGAGTTCATGGCGACGGGTGTGCGAGGCTATACGCAGACACAAACGCACTGAAGCAGAGCAAGTTAATATACGCTGAGAGAGTCCGAGCCGCAGTAGCTCCTGCTGTGCTGCGCCGTAGCGTCGTGTGCGGATTTCGGTACATTCGCACACGGACTATTACTGTATAATTAGTGTGGTGGTGATTGGTCTGCTACAAACCAGAACTTTGTTCCAGGCCCGAGGATGAACAACTTGGTGATTCAATATCATGATCCTCTCCTTCCGATACACATAGAGACGGGCAAAATGCACCATACCCACTGAGACGGTCAAATCGTTGGTGCTGCGCCGTATACTTGACCAAGTTCCGAGTGTGGGATTTGCCGAGTGTTGCTTGGTCACTACAGACTCAGTGCAGAGATTCACTGGCACTCGTTCTGTGAAACCATGACACAAAGCCCTCAGGGCATTCCCACATGGCCATCTCTAGGCGGGCATGCTCCACCACGATGTCATCGAAATACCGTCAATTGATCTGAATCGGTGTGTGATGTCGTATACTAGTACCATGCTGCAATCACGCTTGTGCCTGGGTCAAATGTGCCCTATCAGCGCTTGTTCCGGGTCTACCATCTTGTTGATCCATCTGTTTCGCAGCTACCTTTCTCACTGAATGTTCGAAAATGTTCCTCTCGATATTCTGCATCCCGTGCTCGACCTGCTCGATCGGCGGGACTTGGTAAACGCTGCCCTCGTTAGTTGGACGTTCAACCGGACTGCTACACCCCTGCTGTACAGGACTCTAGACTCGCGCATCAACGAAGACAAGGTACCGTCAGCTGATCCTTCTTGTTTCAAAAGATCGTATCGTGCTGATAATCGACCCATCAGGTTCTCCTTCATCCTTGTACCACCTTGCTTCGACGACCAGAATTAGCTCAGTATGTCCGGAAGGTCACTGAAACAGGCAAGTTACCCCTACACATCCCAGCCTGCTGCTTCGGTCTCACGTCCGTAAAAGGCACTGTCCAGATTCTTCGACGAGTCGATCCGAATATCATCAAAGACATCACGGCTGCGCTCCGATTGTGTACAAACCTCGAAATCGCAAAGTACATAGACGATACAGATACCCCGAAACTTAATTTTCTACCCATACTCGACGTTCTCATCACACACCCCCTCAAAGAACTTGTCGTTCGCACTCATCATGACGT
>JBBPRG010000522.1:0-11651 GCA_038092895.1 Chalciporus pseudorubinellus | reverse complement strand
CTGGGGGGTGAAGGTCTTCTCCTCTCCCAAGTAGGTGACCTTGATCAGAGGAGAACCCTCCTTTTCAACGACCTCGAAAGGCCAGTGTACCATGTCCTGGACATCGAATGAACCTGTGGAGTCCCGTGCGATATGCAAACACAATTACCTTCTTGACATCGGGATCGCTGAGGGATGGTAAATCAGGAATGCTACGATTGATAATTCAGTGGGGAACTCACTCGTATCGGCGGCCAATGAGACGCTTGGCATCGAACACGGTGTTGCGGGGGTTCATGGCAGCCTGGTTCTTGGCTGCATCACCGATCAGACGCTCCTCGGACGAGAAGGCGACATATGACGGTGTTGTCCGGTTACCCTCTACGACGGGGAGTTATGATCATGATCTGGAGGGTGGTTTTGAGTGAGATGCTCACGATCGTTGGCAATGATTTCGACACGATCGTTTTGCCATACACCGACACATCTGGGCAGATATGAGTCTCGCGAACGGGGATCAAGGGTCATGATGCATACGAGTAAGTCGTGCCGAGATCGATACCAATAGCGCCATCAAAAGCGTCGTCTTCCATTTTTTAGATTTTTGAAGGGAACTCGGTCGTGGTGGAGGGCAGGAAGAGCTACAGCCAAAGAAAAAAAAATCGATATCGCTGAGGTAAGCAGCTAAGCTCAGCTAGTTTTGCACCGCCACCAGTCTGCACTTGAAGTTACGACCTACATGGCAAGCAGAACACTCAGACCGTGGCTAACAGCGACGAAATGTCTACCAAGGCATCGTCCACGGCTACAGCCAGCCATCAGGACAATGTACACCGCGCCTGGCAGCGGCCAGCCCGTGACCATGGAGTCACACGATGACTGGGGACTCTTGCAGGAGAACAGAGCCCGGTTCAAGCTACTCTGTACGCGTTTTCCTGTCTTAATCCTTTTCTAAACCTTAGTTGTGCCCACAGTCGACTTCATGAACGAGTACGGCTCGACAAAAACTCGGGATAATACCTTCCAACCATATCAGGCCTATACCCGCGCAGTCGGTCCTTCGCAGGCCACAGTTTCAGCACTCATGGCCGCTGGTGCACATCTCGGTCACACCAAATCCCTCATGAACCCAAACTTCCTGCCATATGCATTTGGAATTCGTGCTGGTCTCACCATCATTGACTTAGATCAAACGGTCCCACTTTTGCGACGAGCCGCCAATGTCACCAGAGCGATTGCCCAGAACGGCGGTACCATACTCTTCGTCGGTACTCGCTCAGACCTCCGAGACATTATTCGGAATGCCGCGGGCAGACTAGAAGACCAAGGCTTTTATGTCGCGGACAGATGGCTGCCTGGAACCCTCACAAATAGCAAGGAGCTCTTCCCGTCAGGGACCGAGAAAAAGTATCGGATTACCCCAGACCTCGTCATCTTCCTCAACCCCATCGCTAACATGAATGCCATACGCGAGTGTGCTATACAGCATATCCCAACTGTAGGCATCGTGGATTCCAATGCCGACCCCCGTATCGTCATGTACCCAATTCCTGCCAATGATGACAGCCAACGCACAGCTCAATTAATATCCGGAGTCCTTAGTATAGCTGGGAAAGAAGGCATTCTAGCGCGGCAGGAGGAAGAGGTGGAGTCACAGCGTCGAAAAGAACGGAAGATGATTTTGGAGCGACTGGAGGCATGAGCGGTACCGTGCCATTCTTATTCTATCTATCTCGCCCTCGCCTGTTCTGCTTGCACGTCGAACCAATACTCTATGTCACAGCTCAGTATATGATACAGCAAGTAACTTGGAAACTCACGTTCGGCTGCTCCTAATGCTCTTACATTTCCGCCAAGCTTGTTGATGGTTTCTATGTACTCATCTTCTTCCACACTGTCAAACACAATACCACCCCCGGCCTGGAGATACGCAACGCCATTTTTGAATGTCATCGTACGTATAGCAATGCAGGTATCCATGGCGTCGTCTGCGAAATCGAATCGACCGACAGCTCCAGCATACACACCACGTTTTTCTTGTTCTAAACTTGATACAATCTCAATAGCCTTGATCTTGGGTGCCCCCGAAACGGTGCCGGCGGGGAAGATAGAACGAAAAGCATCGAATCTGGATCCAAGTTCTGTTATGATCTCCTACCCGCATATTACGATTGCCTCACTCACCTCGTCAGACCTTCTCGCAACAGTCCCGATACTTGCGAAGTCAAATGAATAACGTGACTAAACTTTTGAACTTGCATCAAATGGTCGACCGTGACTGTCTCTGGTTTGCACACGCGATTGACATCGTTGCGGGCAAGATCGACGAGCATGATATGCTCCGCCCTGTCTTTCTCCGAGGAAGACAATTGCTCCGATAGTATCTTGTCCTCTACATCGTCAAAGTTCAAACTTAACCAAAGACGACAGAGGAAAAAGTACGAACCATCGGGAGTTTTACCTCTCTTTGTGGTTCCTGCGATGGCATGATTGTATACTTTATTGGCTTCAACTTTGCATAGGGTCTCCGGACTGGCACCGACGATCTGAAGGTCTCCACAGTCCAAGTAAAACATGTACGGACTTGGGTTCACCTGACGGAGATGCCGGTACGCGTTGAAGGGGTGAAGATCCGTGGGACGTGCAAGTCTCTGCGAAGGGACCGCCTGGATGATGTCGCCCGCGACAATGTGCTCTTTCAATCGGGTCACAAACCCCTCATAACCCTCTTTACCGACATTCGAGACAGCTTCGTTCCCAAGTCGAATCAGAGGTTGGGGAACTTCGGGTACGCTAGGTGACAAAAGAGCTTTGGCCAAGCGTCGCACTTTGGATTGTGCGGTTTGATATACGAATGACAGGTTCGCTGTTCCTGCATCCTTCGGATAAAATACGTGGGAGACGACTTTGATTGTTTGGAACAGATGGTCATATACGAGCAGTGTGTCCGAGATCATGAACACGGATTCTGGTATGCTGAGGGGATCCCGCAGCTCCCGTGCGGTTTTCGGCTCAAAGTACTGTATGCAGTCATATGAAACGTAGCCTATGGCGCCGCCAGTAAAGGTGGAGACTTCAGGTACTTTGATGTATTGGTATGCCGAAAGTTCTCTTTGAAGAGCGGCCATGGGGTCCCCCGTAATTTCTTCGTTGGGACCGGTCTTAATGACCTTGATTGGATCTACGAAATTCTAAGACTGTTTTTGTGCTGACCTGAGATGGAGAACCTACCTGCGCCGATGAAACTGTATCTAGCGATGTTCTCTCCGGCGATCACTGACTCGAGAAGAAAGCTGTATTTGGAGTCTTTCGCAATACGAAGGTATGCCATGCATGGTGTGATGAGATCTGCGGGCAGCTGAATGAAAATCGGTATGCAGTTGCCTTGCTTCTCCCGTATGATGAGCTGCTCCACGGTCGCGAACGGGGGATATGCGTTCAGTTTCTGCAGGCCAGGCTATGTAGTCAATATTCATCGCCCAAGGCGCGATGAAACTGACCTGCGGATCCATCGACGTGAAATTGGTTGAATGAGATTGTTGAAGCGAGAATGATCTGACTCGGACTGTCTGAATCGGATGTCGCTTAAGTCATGTAGATCACACATTGGTCATTGTCTCGGCTCATCGTGAAGTACGCATTTTGAGAAGACCAGTATCACAGGCAAGCTCTGTGAAATTGTTTCACTGGCTCGTACTGCTATTCATCACGTTGCGATCTTTGCAGCTTGACGCCGCGTCCAACGTGCATCAGCAATCTAGAAAGGGCCCTGAAGTACCTCCCGGTCAGTTACTCACCGCCAGCTAAAATCGCCGCGCTCATAATCCCATGTCTCTGTAGCCAGGTGATGATCACGCCAAGGTTCTCGTGTGATCAGACTGACGACGCCGTGATCGTTTCGCTGTACTGCCCCTCAGTCCGTGTAAGTTCCAATGATGCGGCAGCGCGGTATCTCCAAATAATATTGTTCGGCTTCCAGGCGTCTGATGTCGAAATAAACGTTGACGACACATCATTAACCGTCCACATCAACCCGTACTTCCTCCGTCTGAACTTTCCGCATGCCGTGGTCGAAGATGACAGCTCGTCTGCCGTCTATGACCCAAGTACAGGGTACCTCAACATCACATTGACCAAGGAAGTTAAAGGGCAACAATTTGCGGATTTGGATATGCTGGCAAAGCTATTGGCCCCCCGCTCGACACAGCCTCCACATGCGCCGTCTATCGAAGTCCTCGAGTCCTCTTCAGAAGAAGACGACGTCAGTGAGTTATCGCGTCGAACAACACAGCTAGGCCTTGAAGAAAGAGATGAATTTCTGGAAGGTAGCATGGATGTGCTGAAATTTGGATGAGGCTAACTTCGTCTATATCACTGGCAGCTGCCGAGAACGACTGGCAGGTACCCCAGACAGTCCCGGAGGCTTCAGCAGAGCTTCATTCATCATCCAAGCGCTATTATGGATTTCTGGACAAGTATACAGGGTACTTCATGCATGTTGCCCATGCCGAGAACGAAATCAATGAATTGGGCCCCAATGTCGAGAGTTGTGATCTCAATGCGAGGCGAAACCTCCGAGTCGCACATGAGAATGAAAAATGGGACGAAGAACATTACATGTTCGTTTATTCGTTTTATATGAGCATTGAATTGAGCGCTTCAGTTCCACAGGGCGGACTACGCTGACGATGAATACATTCAAGAGTTGATCGCCTGGCAAGACCCTGGATCCAACTCGGAAGTGATCTATACCGAACAAGAGAATTTGGAAATGCTCCGTCTTCCACAGAGGGAATGTAGGCTATCTTTTCGCAAACCAATACTTGGGTGACCACTGATCACCATCAGATATCGCGTCCGCGATCCAGGAGCGAAACCTCTATCTGACGCTGATCACTCTCCTTTTTGCACATGCATATGATAAACGAACAACTCTTCGTGACCCGACCCCAGAAAGCGCCTGGACAATCTGTTCACTTGTACCGGCGTTCTCGGCGCTTGACCCACCTCCGTATACACCACCCATTCCGGAAGTCAATAGAACCATGGAGCTGCAATTCTCCGATGAAGATCTGATGTCGACTTTAGTGACATCTTATCGAAGGAGCCTTGCTTTTCCATTATATCGCTCCTTTCAGCTCGCCGAGGTGTGCCGAAACGACGTCGCCACCGACATGACCCGAGGTAGAAGAACGCTCACGAGATCCTTATTGGAGATGAAACGTATTCTGGATCACCACGAGGTTTACTACATTTACAGTAAAATTTGGCTGGAAGATTTTTGTGTCTGGATTCAGACTTGTGCAAGGTCCGCGAAAATTCGGCTCTCGTCACACTCTGTCTCAGTGAAATTTTTAGTGATGCACTACTCCGAGGACTGGCCCAAAGAGTGGCGATGTTGGTGGTACCCAAAAGTGCCATTAGTTGGGGTCTTGAGCAGCTAGAAGAGGCGACTCGACTCGCAGACGACAGAGCTAGCGATAGCGATGATGAATTGAGTTAACGCTTGACCTGATACATTTCGTTGAAGGATGGTGAATGCTTATAAATAGAAACATTGCGATTCTGTCTGTCAATTCTTCCGCTACTGAAAACTGGTAAGTATATGTGTCACCTCGCCTACCGATAGCGTTCACTTGCACAGATTGGCAACGTGGAGTACACGTTTACTTACGTTGTCCGACGGCTTGTCAGTCGGCGTCGCATCTAAAGCCAACGCGTGACCAGCGTGACCAACGAGCTCGGCGATCGGAGCCGTCACGGTCGCAATCTGTCGCCAAAATCATAATATTGTTGTGCCCTTTAAAGTTTCGCGTCAAAAATCGTGCATGGGTGCAAGCACTAGTGCGTTTCTCGACGAATTCCGAAACTCGATATTTCGTATTCAAACGTACTAACTTAGCATTTATGAACCGAGAATTTGTCGGGATGCAGTCGGATGTGGCAAGGTGTAAGTTCGGTGTTCCGAGTCGCAGCAGGTCGCAGCCCGCACCAAGTGACACCATTTGCTAATTATAAACGGCTGCATCGATGTGACAAGTGTGGTACCGTAAGAAATCCCACAGCAGAGGATCAAGTGTTATGTTGCGGTCTGTCTTGCCAAGCCCAAGCGGGTCTTTTGGTTCGATCATCATGATTAGGCTCGACCTGTTCAAATTCACAACGGCTGATACCGAGACTACCTCATGATACAGCTCCAAAGCTGAGCAGAACTAAGATAGACGGCCTTGCCTATATGCGGTTTCTAGTCCATTTCACTTCCGGACTTCTCGGTGGATGCCCTCCTAGTGGTAAGAATGTAGTATGTGCTGCTAACCAAATTGGGGACAGTCTTCATGCTGCAGAGGCTAGTAGTAGTAGGCAACCGTTACTGCAGTTCGGGTGACCGTGTCTCGTTGCGCAGCACCTTCCAGAATGTCGAGAAGTTTTAATTTGTCACTTCTGCCGGTCGTATTTCTCATATCGCGTTGGATACTTACTTTTCTTGAAGCGAACAAATTCTTGACTGCCGAAGAAGTACAGCGCGTGACGGTTGAGTTTTTCCGCCGATGGGAGCAACCACTGTTCAAGGGATGTACACATTCCCAAAGGCTCAGAAGTCGGTTTGATCACATCTATTCCAATGTGTGCCATTGGACCGTAGGGAGTGACCCGTATTGGGACCACAGCCCGACAGAGCGGTCCCGTTCCGGTATATTAACTGAAAAGCGGGGCAATACACCTGGGAGATATCAGAGGATACTTACCACAGCAAGCTTCTCGGCCAATTCCATGACACCAATCAGTTGCGGGAAACAATCAACTACGATATCGCCTTATGTATGTACACATCAATCCCCAGCCTTGTGCGATATTAGAGCAAAAAAGGGTTGCATGACCAAAAATTGGACAGGACAGCCAGTCTTGACAGAACTGTACGATTCTATGAAAGCCAAGATACTGCAGCCACTATGCGTCATTCTGTCTTGTTCTAATGTGGTCATCGGCAGGAAGGACGTCAAAGCCACTCTGGCCGAGGTCAGCAGGGAGAGTTGCCGAATCGTCAAGGCCAGAGTGAGTGAGGAGTGCCTCTGTTTCATGGACTCCAGCAACGGTCGGCGGGACAGCGGCAGAAGTCGGGCGGAGGAAGGAAGGCGGCTGGACCAAGTTGTTAAACAAAAACTGACAGTCTGCTGTCAGCTGGATCCTAGCTACAATACAATCCGCATACCGTTCCATAACTGACAAATTAGAGTGAATATGCTGACGTCTGATATAGGAACCTATGACTTACACCAACAAAGAAAAACCAGCCACTTGGAGTAGTGATATGGGGAACAAAATTTTCTCCCAACCCAAGGCAAGACTGATCAGCCAGATGGACAAGGTTCTGCAGGTATCTGTTAGGCTCCTGGCAGTAGCACTTACATGCCTGGTGACACTGAGACCGAAGTAGTTGAACAAAGATATGCTGCAGGCGATCGCAAGCGAAGACCAAACGACGCTCGGGGTGCTTATCATTTGATGCCAACCTCTAGGAAGGTCGAAGAAAGGAGAGCGAGAAGAGACAGACGGTTGTGCCAAGAACGGCACGAGTAACAGGATGGTGAGGGCACCGAACAACCCTTCGTATCCTACTGCCACAAGGGGAGCAACGCTCCAGCGTGTCATAATTTTCTCTTCAACCACAAATTGCGTGGCCGTACTGAAGAAAGATAATGCTGAACAAACCATTAGCAGCATGGTGGAACAATCTTACAAGATTTGGGCAATTAGAATGAAGAATACTCCTATCCAAGGGTTCCATCAAACAAACAACCCGGATAAAATGACTGGACACACCGATGAGAGCTTTAGCTACATCGTTTTGATCGATGGGTCCCGGATCTGCACCAGTAACGTGTGCAGTCAGCAAGTTCACTGCATCCTTAACTGTATCCTTAATCAGAGAACCGCTATAACCAACAAGTGAAACGCCGGCCATGACAGTGAGCAAGGATATCCATCTGAAGCAAGTTAGGCAACGGAGGAGTGAAAGAAAAAAAGGACGAACTGGTATAGCCAGAGACGGCGGTGGAGGAAGATCACGCTAAGAATGCCGACAAAGAGAACCAGCGCACCACGCGTCATCTGATAGATGGAAACGGGTGTGTATAGAAGACCAATATTCATGAGCTGTAGAATGTTACGTGGGAATGAAAAATCACAGCATCAGGATTGGTTCAAATTGATAAAACTCGAGCGATGAGAGCCAAGAGGAATGACGGACCGTAGTACCGGTGAGATCACAAGCAGCAGGGAGCCATAAAAGGAGCAATTTCCACCCTCGTAACTCTTGAGCAGGTGATGGAGACTTTGCCTGTGGATCGTCATCTTCGTCTGAATCAGAAGGAAGAAACACGGGTGGAACGTTGCGCCTCGTGCTCAACCACGTGTAGATGACAGGAAGAAAACCTAAAAGAAATTACGATTGGGGAGTGAGAATCTGACGGCGCACATAAAGAGGCGGTTGAAAACTGACAAAGCATTTCACCGACTAGAAGCAAGGTTAGTGACAAGTAAGAAATGAAAAAGGACGGACGGACGGAACATTTGCAAAGTTTGCCACACGGGCTGTTCAAACAAAACGTGGTTCTTAGGGTCTGGATCATCGCAGTTCTCGACACATTGCATGTCCTGACAAAGAAATGAGGTGTTGAGGATTGGAAGCTTGGTAGGGCGTGCTAACCTGCCACTTGCTCCATAGCGAGTTGCTGGAACCCTGTAGGAGAGTAAGCTGGACCTGAAGGAGATGAGAGAACAGCATACTGTAATTATCATCCCCGCGAGGAGGATTGGTATGTAGAGGGAAGTGCGAGGCATGGCGGTCAGGAGGAGACAGACGACGCGGATCTTGGGAGGACGTCCAAAACGAACTGTCACGCACAGAGTGGGAAGAGGGACGTCACGTGTGACGTACACGTGACTCGCAATGACCCGATTAGGCTAGTCTAGACTAGCGAAGAGCATCCGGGGAACAGTTAGGTAATGCGGATCTGAGATCTGGAGAATGACGGCGAAGGGGTCAGCCGGGGTCACACTGATCATGGAGCGCTTCTCGTCGACTGCCATTTAGGGATTCAGTTATTTATCTCGATCGCTTCTTTTCCCTCTTCCTCTGTCTTCCGCTGGCCTCTCCATCTCCTGTCGTCGTCGCCCACGTCGCCCACACCCTCTCCCCGTCCGCGACACGACGACAAACCATTCCAAATGGTCAAGCTATCCCTCATCTCTCCTAAAGGCAACCAAGGCGTTCGCTTCTTCCCCTACCAAGGCTACCTCGGTTTAACACCACTCAAATTCGAAGGCCGTGAGTACCCATAATTCCCGCGCTTGTTCTCTCATCGCTCTTCTCCTAGTCGTCCGCACGCAAATCGAGCAGGATGACAAACCCATCCTCGCAAAAGACATTACCGTCGCTGTTCGGTGCTATGAATCCCGCCAAGGACGGTTGGGAACTATCCTGACAAACGTCTTGTACGAACACTCTGTCACACTTTGGCAAAAGCAGGATTCTCAGGAGTGGTCCGAGGTCGGAGACGGCGAATACCCTTTTCGCTTTTCTATCCCATCTCCTGTCGGAGCACCTAGCACAGCACTATACTTTCAAGAATACCGAATATACTGGCGTATTGAGACGGGTGCGTGTACTATGCATATATTCCGACCTCTCTTCTGAAAACGTTCCAGTCCTCAACCACGTTCCCATTTCGGGGGTTGGTTCTCGTCAAATGAAACAGTTCGAGTTGCCCCTCATACGCTATGATCTACCCGCTGGTTTCTCTCCTCCGACTCCCTTGACGCCACCCTTTTCGGCATATATGACATTATTGAAATCCCGCGGTCCGCCTTTGCGTTACCGTGTACTTATGCCGTCTAACCCGATTGGACCCCTTGATCTTGTGTCTGTACAACTCATTGTACAGCCTCTGGATCCATCTGTATCAATTCGCAGCGCGACCGCCTTCGTCGAGCGTCGAATAAGTTTCAACGATTCCCAGCTTGGCCCCCCCTCCGCAACTTCTCGATTTTCATCGCAACCATCCACAAATCATACAATTCATTCATCTAACTACATTCAGGATAATAGTTTATCCATATATCCTGGGAGCTCATGCTCCTCATTACAAGATGTGCACTGCCCTACTCCATCATCATCCATATATTCCATTGATTCATCACGCCCCTTACTGCTGCATCATGCACATACGACGGACGAGTCTGCGCCGCATCCCTCTGGTGATCGTGGGACTACCCACATTTTTGCGCATGCCGAATCATCGGGCCCTTTCTCCAGAGACTCCTCTGGAGTTTGGCGGCATAATCTCGCGTTCTCGTGGCCTGATACGAAGTCCAACAGTCGGTGGGCTGCAGGTGAAACTGTCCAGACAGGAACAACGACCGTCCAGTTCTTTCTCCGCGTCAAGGTGCCGCTTATCCCTGTTCTTGTCACTTCATATACTGAACGATTGACAGTTAGTTGTTTCATCACCGGCGAGCTCTGCGGAAACCGTAGAGCTTGAAGATAAGGAGCTCACGATTGTGTCAACGAATGACATGCAAAGGCAGCTTGCGTTTGCCCGATACAACGAGTGGGTGAGCGCCTCTTCAAACCGATCGAAATCCAAGTCTCCGGGGCGTTCCAAGCGTGACCGCCATACAGAACAACTTCCATCTCCCCCGCGTAGCCCTGCTCAGGCTCCAGCTGCTGAGGTGCCCGTCAGTGCACCTCCAATCACGAGGCAATACTTTCCTCCCGTTCATATTCATAAGATTTCAACTGCTTCGTCACCTTACCCAGGAAGCAGCAGCCACAGGCTGAAAGCTTCCAGGCGGCCGCATACCTCTGCAGGACCTCGAGATAGACCCGACGGCTTTGACACACGAGGCTATGAAGGGATTCAAAATCAAAGCAACCGATTGCCGGGCTTTCTGCGACCAGAAACTGCAACTGCCCATCCCACCCGGTCCCCGCACCCTCCTCCAAGTTCTCGCGGCTTTTTCCGCCAAAAATCCGTGGAGCAACCACGACTGGGATCAAGCTCTAGCATGAGTTCCGGTGGACATTTGACTGTCGAAAGCGCGCATCATATACATGGTAGCCTTCTATTCGAGAAAGTAAACCAGGTGGACGTACAGGCATGGGAGCAGGAACTCGCACGCATAGAGTCCGTGAGCCGCAGGAGCAGTGCTGACATGCGAAGCTTCCTGTCACAGCGCAAGAAAGCGAGCGTCGAGCGACCATATCTCCATGCCGGAGGATGACACCACTGATGAGCTCGCGTTTGGCTTCTTCGCATCGCATTATACCTCAACCTTTTACGATACCACATTCATAATACTGTCTTTGCATGTGTTGAGCATACAGCTGGACTCGTAATGCGGGATGCTGGCCCGCGGTGAGCTCTCCCTAGTTCTTTTGCCTTGTATTTTTTCGCACTTTGTACACTGCACGTTATTGATTGCATAGCACGGAGATCATGCACTAGTTTTGATGAGAGACACCTAGTAAGAGGCACACGTAAGATTGGCACTTGTTGAGAAATGTACAAACTCGGTTCACTCCTGTCTGCCCGACTCACGAAGAAATTTGGCCAAAGTTTCACGCTGTAAAGGTTTCTCCGCTTGCGCAAACATCCAGCTCAACCACTTGG
>JBBPRG010000521.1:0-11661 GCA_038092895.1 Chalciporus pseudorubinellus | reverse complement strand
CTGGGCGTATGCTGGCGGGTAACGATCTGAATTGCATGGTGGATTCATCAGACATTAGACTACCCCTGTCCATCGCCTTGCTTGCTGGATCGTATACGCGCACAAACAGTATACGTCATTTCCCGATTTTCCCCAGTCTAACGTCGCCCACGGGTTGAAAGTGCAACGTATGCGTTGAAAGGCGTCAGTCCAAAGCTTGTTGTTTTTGTTATATCAACAACGACCAGGATATTCATGCCCCCAAGGGGCATCAGCACAATACTACTTACCAACGATATATATATATGTTTCGCAGTTGTAAGCAAGGTCATATGTGGCCACTGCTGACAACCGTCACCGCACCTAAGCACCTAGTCAGTTATAGTCCCTGGCATGTTCAAGTTGAGAGTACAAGTCATAAAAATAGATAAATTATAAAAATGTGAGTTACACCTTCATTACTTCCATCTCCACATATAGCAGAAAAAATACGCAAACAATATGGTATGCTTCCATCCGGATCCGTCGTTCGATCCATCCACAGAAAACCTCTAAAATCAGACCAAGATATATTTCAGCTCGGGAGTATCAATGTAGTGATGTTTTCGGCTTTCTGGAGGGCGTTCACGCCCCCTAGTTGTGACTCGGTTAGCGAATTATATATGGGGCACAGGTCGTCCCATGATTCTACGGGCAGCGTGAGTGCAATCCGCGAAGCGAAGTGGGGTACCTACCAGGTACTACACCAATGTGCTGCTTCACCCCCGACGGTTTCTCGGCCATGATGATAGCGAACCCACTAAAAGAACTCATGAGAAAAGATACTAACATCGTAAGTCTGGAGGACTAACGCTTCTAAATGCCAGTCTATGTGACTATAAACCGGATATCAGAACAGGTGACTGATAAATGGTTGATAAGCCTCACCAGTGCAGAAACCATGCGCCATCATTATTGGTCACCCATCGAATAACCATCTGTTGGCCTTGAATACCAGCTGACGTGACATCTCGACGAATAGGGTTCTTGTAATTGAACGTTCCATTGCTCCCAGCACTTTGAACGACATCAAAGGCATGCTACAAAGCAAGTCAGACATGTACATGGATGCTCAGCGCTCAGCGATATACGAACGCCGTGTAGGTGGATAGGGTGCTGCAATGAACATGGGTAGCCATACATGGATTGTGGGAAACGGAGCTTACAGGGCCACCAATGCCAGCAGTAGTCATCGTCAGTTCGACAACCTTGTTAGACTCCAACACGATGACGCTCCCGTTTGGCATAAGATCAGTTGCTTCTTGTGCACCGCTGAGTATTTGCAGAAGCACGGGAACAGGCGGAGGCCTGTACCGAATGCCATTCATGTAGAATACCCCGCCGATGTTGTTTGTGGAAATATGGAGGTTAATATCTGCTTTTCCATACTCGGGAACGCCAGGTGCTCCGGGATCAATGAGAGCGTGAAGGTTTTGTTCCAGCAAGGGCATCACGCTGGGAATATGTTGAGTTGTTGGGTCTTCGTTTGGCGCACCGCTATATCGCAGAATGGCAGAATTGAGTCCTCCAGCAAAGCTCGAATTAGGGGTGTTTGGAAGGGCTCTAATCCAATAGTTGCCGATGGGATTTGTTGCGTTCATTACGACGGAGTAACGCTGTCCGGCGAAGACCTGGAGTGAATCAACAAGCAGGGGCTCCGTCAAAATGCCATCAGCCTCGATGACAGTGAGATTGTGTCCGTCGATTGAAAACAAGAAGTACGGATCGCAGGTCATCCCAACCAAACGGAAGCGATAGCGCTTGCCATACTCGACGTTTACAACGGCAAGGTCTGACTTGGGCCCGCCATTGTAACGTCCAAGCCCGTTGATCAGTGTGGAATTATTGGTGACACCGATGATATAGTTCAGTACTGGGGAGACAATGTGATACCTTTGCACGTGTCCGAGTCAAAAGTGTCCTTCGCTGAGCAACAAGAACTCACCAGTCCGCAAGGGTTATCACAGTCGATTCTGGAAGACTATGTCAGCATGAATGGCACAGTGATTGCATGCAACTCACCGTCATCCACATCGTACAAGTGACGATACGGGTCTTCTGGATCATATATGACCAAAGGCCCCCTCAGACCGTCGCACGTTTGAGATGAATAGTGCGAATGATACCAATACGTTCCTGCTTGGTGTCTCGCATTAAACCGGTAAAGGAAAGAATCATTTTGGGCAATTGGACATTGCGTGACGAACGATGTGCCATCGGCATAGTTGGTGCCATTTTGAAAGACTCCATGCCAATGCTGAGCGCCATTGTGAGTGGCGTTCCATAGCTGAAATGCGTACATACCACACTCGTAGCTAGGAACATGTTGGGATCGCGTAGTTCATTGACCACTTCGATTGCAAAATCTTCTCCCTTCACCAAGTTTTAGTCAGACGCTTCGGAACGACATAGGTTGTCCACACCTTGTAAGCCTTTATGAGCGGTCCCGGAAAGGTGCCCCCCGCGAGAGTAGTCCTTGGCAATGTTGTTAACATGAATACCTTCATCAACGGAATAAAACTCACGAGCGGGAGAATCCATCTGGCGCAATGATCTGATTGGAAATAGTCAAGTTAGTAACTGGTCCAACCGAGTTCGGGAGAGGCAGAAGCGGAATTGTTTGTGAACGCAAAACGATGGATGCAGCATAGCTGGTTGAAAGAAGTGACAGGGCGAATAGGGACAAAATATACATCGCAAAGCAAACAACCACTGCTCGCTGAGGATTAGCAGCGATACACGGTATGCGGAACTGGGAGGTATGGGTGCTTATCAGGTTGTTCCGGTTATATAGCTGCTTGGACCCCTCTGAGTTCGAGCGCCGCCATTCAATGGGTATAGTCACCCTTCCGTGGAACCCTGCTTGTCAGGCACCGGAGGAGGTACTAGTACTGCATTAAACATTCCCTTGGCAATGAAAGGGGTAATCAGCACCAGTGCCGCGATGAAATGCAGAGATACATTGCGCCGCCCTAGCATCGGAAAGCTATCGAGGGCCATGAAAATAGCAAGATCCAGACTATCAGAAAAGTCTTGTGAATACAGTGTACCCTGATACTGAGTCAGTTTACTGAGCGCTTGTTTCAACATGCATGGCCCATCAACAGTCCGACGGCCCGGTTTGACACAGTGCTTACGATGGCCAAGATTCACACGGCGATATTATATAGCTTGTTTGAGACCGCTTGAGCTTTCGCGAGGTGAGACTTCAAGTTGGGTGAGACTGCTCAAGTGACTTGAGCATTTGCGAACATACTATACTGTACTTAGCACAGTTCAAGTTGCCAACCCGGTACGTTTCCCAAAACGGGTGCTTCAAACCTACAGCTCTGCGAGGACCCTGAAATTTCCTTCTTGTCGTCCAATCACAACTCACAAAATCTCCAAAAGAGCGTAAAGCCAAGCGTTCATTTCGGCGGGTGCGTCAATGTTGAACCTCACTATCGCATGTGCACTCTGAAGCATCCGGATCAAGATCTACGACTGTAACGGTATAGCCAGGAACTCGGTTTCATATATTCTGAGCGCCAGGCTCTCGAGCCATGGGGATGGACAGGTTGATCTGTTTGCCAAGACAACATCTTCATGTCTTGTTCCGGGCTACCAGCGTCCCTCCTAGTATGCTCGTGAAATTTCAAACGGGGTTAGACCAACCGCCCTGCAATTTGTCAGATGCGCTGCTTTGACTCCGTCAAATGGCACTGCCTTGAGGGGTACATTCTGTAGATGCAATGCTTCATTCGGTGGCGTCGTTACGGGCCCTGGCGGCGACTCTGCGGATCGACCCAAAGCAAATGTCAGTCTGCCCCCGCTGACACTTTCTATCAGCGCTCAATCAGAGGTAGTCTGGGTGGACACTGGAAATACCCTGTAGCGCCACCCGTAGCGAAAGCGAACAGCCAATCAGAAGTTCCTTAGAAACCAGCAACCTAATCCCGTAAGCTCGTTGCCAACGCGAGCAAGTGCTCGCTCTCAGAGATGCAATGTTTTGGTCTTCTGTTTCTATTCCTTCGCACGACGCAAGCTTTCAATACGGGTCGAGACTATCCAAAGCTAGCTGGAATAGATGCCTAATTGATCCCTTTCCCTGTCTATAGATGGAAGTTCCTCGGTCTGCATTAAGGCAGGTTTATCGAAATCCAAGGTGATCTGATTACGAACTCATGCTCCACATTCAGCAGGACGAGGATGATCGTCAGTCTGTCCAGAACTGGAGGGTCGAAAGACGGACAGTTGATGTCTAGTACTGGTAGGTGAGGTTTCGAATGGGTGAATGAAAGTGGGTCATGACGACTGGACATCATGATGTCATGGGCGAGCAGACCAAGTGCCTGCGGCTGGAACACATCTGGAGCAGCGTCAAGAATATGTCATCAAGCGGTTAACCCCAAGGTATGGTTGGAATACCACCGCGAGGTGAAAACACCAACCTCAAAAGGGGAGAAGAGGACACGGTTTGTTCGCGCTTCTCGTGTGGCAGATGATCGAGGATCTCGTTCATTTCCTTTATGATGGCGTCAAGCTGCTTTTCGCACTGGGACATGATTTCATCATGAGGGATCGTAGGTATTTCTCCTTTTCCAGTCTGGCGCTGCATACTTTGTGTTGGAGTACTTGGAATATGGTGGATCGAGGGACAGAATCCATAGTTCGTCATCAGCGTCTCGCTCCGGAGACCGGCAGTAGGGAGACGATGAAGGATCTTGCGAGAGCATGGAGATCTGGCTGAGGGGGAACTGCACTAAGGACTATGCATTAGCAGTCCACTCCACTGGCACTGGCAGTGCATTGTGACTAGCATAGAACTTACTGTTCCATACAACTCTTCGATAGATATGATCGGGGAGTCTTGGCCGCGCACTAGATACACTCAAGTTGTTTTTGAACCACTGGACTGCTGGTGTCCGCTGTATTGAGCTCCAGTTCAATGTTGATCCATTCGAGACTTCTCGTTCAAACCGAGGATAAACTGAAAGTCGCACATAGTACTAGTAGACTCACAGGGTCCGGTACCCAACTTCAATCCATACCCAATGATCTCAAGAAAAGACCAAATCTACCGACGCAATGTTTTCGTCGACTGCTATGTACATCATAAATATTGTCAACATCAAACGTAAATGTCGAGAGGTATGCCTGGAAGCGCGATCAACGACCCAAAGAAAGGAAAGTCACCGGAGCTTGGATTGGAAACTCAAAGTGGAAGGCCTGTGTTGCCGAGCACCCCCAAGCGTGTTTGTCCCCAGAATTCGTTCGGGAGGCAAAGTCGGCCCCAGTCCGCTGAAGAAATGATGATCAGTATCGACTCAGAGGGTCGGTTCGAACACATAAATGAAACACATACCTGGTACGACAGCTGCTTCTTCTTCGGCGGCTTCGCGCGGAGCTTCTGCCATAACGACGGCTAATCCACTAGATGGACAGCTCACAATCGATTAATTTCGAACAAACAGACATTGACTTACTGGTTGAGATGCCAGTCAATGTGACTAGGTAGATGATGGGCAGTAAGATAGTGGAGGTCAAAAGGCTGCTAACGAACTTACCAGTGGAGGAACCAAGGTCCGGGGTTATCAGTCACAAAACGGATGGTCACGTTGTCGGTAGTGCTGGAACCGATGGACACGACATCCCGCCGGACAGGGTTCACGAAATTCGACGTGTTACTGCCTGAAACCTTCACGACACTGAATTGATGCTGAGAGAAGCTTAGTGTTAGTCTAAGGAACTGGAAATAATCACTTACACCGTGCAGATGTATAGGGTGCTGGAGTACAAACAATGATTAGAATAGCCTGCATCTTAGAGATGACACACTCACTGGGCCACCAGGAGCTGCCACA
Organism: Chalciporus pseudorubinellus; assembly: GCA_038092895.1. NCBI lineage: Eukaryota > Fungi > Basidiomycota > Agaricomycetes > Boletales > Boletaceae > Chalciporus > Chalciporus pseudorubinellus. The sequence goes on along the minus strand of JBBPRG010000521.1, from coordinate 5,800 downwards.
GGGTTAGGGAAGCTTATTTCAACGACTTTGTTCGGAGGAAGTTCATACACGCTCCCATTGGGCAGAAGCTCGGAAGGGTGCCTTGCTCCACTGAGAATTTGGAGAAGAACAGGGACGGGTGGGTTGTGGAAGGTCACATTGTTGAACGTGAAATATCCGTTAGTAACTCCAGGACGTAGCTGTAGATTGACGTCTGCCTTTCCAATCTCAGGTATTCCGGGAGCGCCGGGATTGATCAATGGGTGGAGTTTTCCCTCGTCGAAGGAGAGGTCATATGGGCCAGGAGCCGAGGTGGGATCCTCGTCGGGTGCTCCTTGGTACCTCAGGATGGCCATGTTTTGACCATTCGCGAACGTCTGGTTGGGTTGGTTGTTCATGGACCGAATCCAATAATTGCCGACAGGTTGATCTGCCGTAACTACCACAGAGTATCGTTGACCGGCGAAGATTGGTATTGAATCAACTTCGACAGGGAGAACTTCATTTCCGTCAACCTCGATGATGGTCATTCGGTGACCATCTATCGTGAAGTTGAAGGATGGGTCACACGACAACCCGATCACGCGGAACCGATACCGCGATCCCGGTTGAACATCGATGACTGAAAGTGGAGAAAGTGGACCACCAGGATAACGACCCCGACCATTGATAAGGGTCGATTTCGCAGTCACAGACCCGAAAATCTCGCTGAGTTGGATGGAGGGTGTATGGTACCAGTCTGAGAGCGTGATGACCGTGGTTTCTGTATGGAGTTAAAGCCGTGAAGTGGACACAAGTCGTGGAAATTCTTACCATCATCTACGTCATAGAGATGTGCCAGAGGATCCTCCGGGTCATAGATAACAAGCGGCCCTCGCAGTCCATCACAATACTGAGTCGAATAATGCGAGTGGTACCAGTACGTTCCGGTTTGACCGGTGGCAGTAAATTGGTACAAAAACGATTCGTCCGGACGAAGCGGGCACTGAGTTATGGACGCGACACCGTCAGCCCAGTTGGACTTGTGCTGGAAAATCCCGTGCCAGTGCTTTGAACGACCATGGGTATTTGATTTGAAGAATCAGGTGTCATCTACTTACGACGGTTGTCTCTAAAGGCATGGTGTCGTTCGTTAGCTCGTTGAAGAGTTTGATAGAGAATGGGTCATTCTAACAAGGGGTAAGCGGGCTACTCTGAATGTCCTAGATGTTCTTACCTTGTTCGCCTTGATCAATGGCGCGGGATAGACGCCATTTGCAAGAGTTGCTCTGTGGCAGATTAAGAATGTTCAACTTATAATAGATCATGTTAACTAACAATCGATTGAACCCATCCGGCGCCACGAATTCGTTCACGACATGAATTTCGCTCACCGGACCAAGTACGTTTGGTGCTGATGATGCTTCGGAGTCAAGACTTCGAGGGATAGATAGTCCACTGACGGTGTGGAGAAGTGAAACAATGATGGACAAAACCAACATCGCCCTGGATGAGGGAAAGGATTACAGGGAGGGGAGCAAAATTAAGGGGAATGTAATGCACGCGCTACCGCATGACCTCTTTTATATGGGAGATCCATGGATCAGACAATCGTATCCACTCAGGCCTACTTTCAGCCTTGAGAATGATATATTTGTGTTCATTGTCAGCAAATGAAGCATCCCAGTTGACATGGTCGTGCTGGAGCGATTCAGACATAGCTCATCGGGTCTATTTGCATTTCTGCCGATAAGTGGAGTCCAGAATGCTCGTTTTCTCCAACAAGATGATGGGACTATACCTACAAGGGCAAATGCGTGTCAATGGAGGGTAATGAGGTGACCTATCCTAAAGAGTATCATTCACGCGAACACGCACATTGATGATCAGCGATGGATAGCATTGATGCTGTGGCCGGTGTTCCGGTCTAGCTTGTATGGTACTGTGCGTCCTTCCGAATCTCGATGCTGGCCGTGCGTGGTGGTATCAGAGCACAGAATTCCGTCTCATGTGATGATGACATGGAGCCCTCTCCAATTGGAGAAAGAACAATTGACCGAGATGAGTATAGCCTAGAAACAATCACGGCCGGTACACGTACCATGAACCTTCAAAACAGATGGTTGGATGCCTCTGGTAGTGGTGAAGCCGATGTTGTGCATCCAGAGCTCAACGACGTCACCCCTTATCAGCGAGCGTGCCTCACGGATCAGGCAGTGAGATGATTGGGTCGGCCTGGGAGCGGCCCCGCCGCCGCCGGAAGTTCTGGCTACCAAACAAAGTCGGGCGCTTCAAGGGCGTTTCATTACTTTCCGCGACGCAAGTCTGTCTTCAAGTTGGTTCAGAGGCGGGCAGGTCAACCTGAGTAGGCCATAAAGCGAAACCCCGACCGTAACTTAGCGGTGGACTCCGGCCCCACCTGCTTCTCTGCAGGGATATCGTCAATACATGGTGGAGGATCACCGATGTGGCCGACTACTTGGGCAGGTGTCTTGTCCCCGGCGAAACCCGATCAAAGCGTGAGACACAGTCGGGCAAACATTAGCAAGTGTGGATATTTGGGATTCGGACGTCCTGCCAGTGGCCCGGCCTGACTGAGTCCCTAGTGTTGCCGTCGAACCGAACTCACTTTCAACTTCGACTTCGGATCGGAAAAAGTGGTAGTTCGACGTACGTAGTTCGAAAATCGAAGTCAGACGAATCTCGGGTGTTCGAACTCGAACGAAGTGACACTGTAATCAGTGACGGATCCATGTAGTTGCCGCTGATCGGTTGTGCATCCGGCTAACCATTGAAGTGATCGCAGCGGCATGTCGCCAATCCCCGACTCCCGTTGATACACTAGTGCGCGGCGATCGCCGCGGTTGATACAGTCTGATGTACTCGGTTTTCCCGTAACTTACCGAAAGCTCGTGATCATGAAAGGATTGTACTAGTAGCCTGGGGGAGTCCTACTACTAGTAATCTGCGAACATACCAACTGAGTTCAAGTTGCCAACAGCTTTGAAGCACCCGTTTTGGGAAACGTACTGAGGACTGTAGTAACAACCCTGCGAGGACCCTGAAATTTACTTTTCCTCGGGTGCGTCGTCCAATCACAACTCAGAAAACCTCCAAAAGAGCGTGAAAGCTAATAGTAAGCGTTCATTTAAGCAGGTGCGTCGATCGGCGGCCTAGTAGCACAGATTATTTCAGATTGTATATTCATCGAGTCATGTGGTGTGAGCAGTTTGTTTTAAATGCGCTGGGCCCAGCAAGGCCGGTTCGCGAGGCGGAATATGCCGTATAGATACTTGGATGAAACATATGGTTAAACGGACCCAAAGCCTCCACTGTCCTCACGCTCAGTTCAGCCTGGGCCTATCGTGCTACCGCAAACAATACTACAAGTCGAGCCACGAGTCCTATGACAGCCTGAGTTCCCCTCTGGCCAACCAATCAGAGCTCACGAAACAAGGAGAAATAACTTGAATGCTACGTTACAACCCTCCTCTACAGATGCTATTACCGCGATATATGTAGATGCAAGCATATTACAATGAACGTAATGACGGTGAACCAATCCCGGCCAACCGAACAATTAAACGTAAAGTGATAGGGTATGAGAATGCAAGGGAGAAAATGAAGGATAGAATGACATGACATGTATTGAGACCTGTCTGGCTGTTCGTCTTGCTGAGATTACGCCCCCCATCTCGGGTCGCGTTTGAAGCAATCTTCGAGTTGGCCGTGACACTCGAGGATGTAAAATTAAATCGACCGGTAGTGTTGAAGAGTTCAGCAGCATCCAACATCGGACGTGGGCACAAATCTCTCCAAGCACCTGTTATCAAGTGCCATTTAGCTTGGTCACAACGAGGAACCCTGAGAACAAACCTGGCAAGATAGCGCTCTGTTGTTGGACAGCGGTTTCAGGAGCCTCCGCCATCACCACAGCAAAACCGCTATAGATCACAGCATCAGCAAAACAGGAAGAAGACAAAACAGGATCCCTACTGGAACAAATGGAAATCAATATGACTGAAGGAGACTGTCAGAAGGTGTGATCAGAATTAAATAATGGATTCACCAGTGCAAAATCCAAGGGCCAGGGTTGTCTGTGACGAATCGGAACGTGATGTTCGAGTGCTGGGCTTGCGAGCCCATCGAAACAGTATCCCGTCGCACAGGATTGATGAAATTGGGGGTACTGTTGGTAGACGTGCGAATCACATGGAAAGCATGCTGAAACCGCAAGCGCCCTCAATAAACAAGGACGTCAATCAGTGGTAACACTACTCACTCCATGGAGATGGATGCCGTGCTATGCAGTACGTCAATAAAGGATAATCGATGCGTGGCGATTACTGACCGGGTTACCCTTAGCGCCGCCAGGAGTGAGATCGTTGGCGGGCATGTTAATCTCAATGACCTTGTTCCTAGGTAGCTCGTAAACGCTGGATTTAGGTAGAAGCTCAGAAGGGTGACGAGCGCCGCTAAGTAACTGAAGGAGGAGAGGAATGGGAGGGGGGTGGAAAGTAGCGCCGTTCACGGTGAAGCCTTGGCCCAATCCAGGGACGAGATTAAGCGTCACGTCTGCTTTACCAAGCTCGGGGAACCCAGGAGCAGCAGCATTATGGAGGGGATGAAGACTGCTCTCTTCGAAGGATGCAACGAAAGGACCCTGATTCGTGGTTGGATCCTCTGCGGGAGCACCGGCATACCGCAAGATCGCCATGTTCTGTCCATCGGCGAATGATGGATTGCCCTCGTTAGGCATTGCGCGGAGCCAGTAATTGTTTACTGGTTGGTCGGCGGTGAGCACGACAGAGTACCGCTGGCCGGCAAGGACAGGGAGGGAATCAACTTCGACCGGCTCAGTTTCGACGCCGTCAGTCTCGATGACCGTCAATTGATGACCGTCAATGGTGAAGTTATGCCATGCATTACAGGAAGCACCGATGACACGCAAGCGGTAGCGTTTGCCTGGCTCAACGTTGATGACTGCAAGAGGTGTTTTTGGGCCGCCCGGATAACGTCCTTTGCCATTGATGAGAGTCGCATTCGGAGTGAAAGGAGCCAACACCTTGCTTGCGGGCAAGTGCCACCTATAGGTGGTCGGATCGACAAGAATGCTTTGAGTGCGTATTCAAGATGCTCACCAGTCGGCTAATGTTATAATTGTACTCTCTAGATGAACATCGTCAGCGTCGTGTTAGTGGCGGGAGAAAACCGACCACGAACCATCGTCTACATCGTAAAGGTCAGCGTGAGGATCGTCGGGGTCATAAATGACTAGGGGGCCGCGAAGGCCATCACAGTATTGCAACCCGTGATGGGAGTGGTACCAATACGTGCCAGTCTGTCTTTCAGCATTGAAGCGATATTGGAACGTTTCATTCGGCTGAATCGGACATTGCGTTACGAAGGAAACCCCATCAGCCCAGTTAGACTTGTTCTGGAAGATACCGTGCCAATGCTAAAGATGAAGAGTGCATCTGTCCTTAGCAGAATGAGATGATGGAAAGAACGTACGACTGTAGCAGCTAGTTCCATAGATGAGTCATGCAGCATGTTCGTGACCTTGATCGAGAAGTTCTGGCCCTATCGTTGCATATGTGTTCAATGAAATGCGTTTCCGCAAGACTGATAGGAAAGGAACCTTCTGCGCCTTGATGAGTGGCCCAGGGAACACGCCGTCAGCCAAGGTAGCACTCGAGTCGCACGTCAGTGGAACTCCGAATCGCGACAAGGGGACCAACTTACCTGCGGGAGAATCCGTCTGGCGCGATCACTTTGTTCATGATCTGAAGCTCGCCATCGGACGCGTCGATGACCAAGGGGGAATCCGGATCGTTGCGAG
>JBBPRG010000520.1:0-11665 GCA_038092895.1 Chalciporus pseudorubinellus | reverse complement strand
GCGAAGCCAAACCTCCGAACTCTGCGGGACAGACAGCCCGCCCTCATGCGCAAACATATACATATTAATCCGAGGAATCCGCTAGGGTTCACTTTATCGTCAAAGGCTACAAGGGATAAAATATCAAATGGGGTATGTAGTATAAACAGGTATGATGGAAGGGGTAAGCCCATACATAAATATGTGCTGCGTGAGCAAACAGGATGCCCAGTGTTGAAGATTTACGGATACATATTGGTTCCTGACAATACATATGAAATACCACACCTCCAATGAAATCCACAGCCATCCAAAGTTCAAAGATCTACTGGTCCGAACCGCTTATAAACGTAAATGGACGTACGGGATCATTACTGGCGCTCTCTTGAGTGGATGAGCCCACTTTGTGTTTCTTTTTTGATTGCCGTGGAACGTATCCGTGCTCTTCCACCATGTGACGGTGTCGTCGAGCGGGATCTTTGAAAGCCATACCGCACCCGTAACGGCACACGTGAGGGGTGGAACCAGTGCTAACAAGGTTGGGAATTTACGACGGGTGGTGGCAAAGGGGGGAATCAATACATACTGGCCGTGCATGTGGGTATCCAGCGATGTCTTTTGTGGGAAGCCTTTCTTGCAGACCTCGCAAATGAACGGCCTGACGGACAATGAGAAGCTTCATCCCCGCGAAAGTTACTGTACTCACTTGTATCGCAAATGGGTTGTCTCAACGTGACGTTTGACAAGCTGCTTCTTGGAGGTGTATTCGCAAGTAGGCTTTGTGCGATCATCAGGCGTCGGCCACATACACTGCCATTTTCTGGTGGTGCCGTCGGGGGACAATGTTGGTCGGGCGTATCGTTCCCACGCGTCTGCATCGTTGCGAGGCGATTGACGTCGGATGGTCGGCTGGGTTGATGCACCGATCTCGCTGGCTTCGCTAACCTGAGGACTTCCCTCTCGAGACGTCCTCAGCTGGTCATCTTCAGAGGATGTGATAGAATTGTGCGCGGATGGTGCGCGTGTAAGCTCTGCGGGAAAAAACCGATTGGACTGAAGAGGGGGATGTCCATCATGTTGCCTGGAGCTTTGGCCAGATTGAGGACGCGAATCTTTGTCCGAAAGCTGGACCTGACTAGAAACAACTTAGTCAGACAAAGTCAGATCACATGATGAATATGGCGACGTGCCTCATCGGCTCCATGATATTTCTGGAAGAGGAACTGCGAATAGGTGATTCACTACGGTTAAGGGTAAAGGTGATTGATAAGGCCCCGCAAGAGGGAGTTCAAACCAACCTACCGCTCATCAGGTGAGGTGCTTTGCCGCTTCTGGGGAAGCATATTGGTGGAAGAGCGGTCATAATGTGTAAATGCCGGGGAACTGAGGCTGATCGATGAATAACATCACTTGGTAATACCAGTGAAGAACGCACGGATTGATAGGTGAATCATGTAGGTTCTGTGTAGAGCTGGTTGACGCCGACCGCGTGGGGTCTCTGTTGTCGTAGTTGACGTAAATGACAGGTGGGTGGCTCATCTGTGATGCAGCCTGAAAACCAGGCCACATGTAGGTCGCAGTCGGTGAATTAAAGACCGACAGCGATACAGGGTAAGAGGGCCGTTGTTGCAGACCGTCATTATTAGTCCGCGGCTCTGCAAGGGAGGTTGAGGCGATACGGTTTCTTATGAGCAGGTCTGCATGAGTGCTTGGTCAACCAGGTATGCGCAGAGAAGTACCTAGAGCTTGGTCTGTCTCTAAGATGTGCGTGCTCCGCTGGGCTCCAAGACCTGAGAGGAGGTAACCGACGGTCATGATCGAGATTGATTCCCTCACGAGAAAAAGGTGGCAGAACATGTTGAGGCCTGCTGTACGCAGCGAATATATTACAGTCATATTCCGATCAACAATTCACCTGGCAGAAGCAGAAAACACGACGAACTTTGATGCCGCCTTGAGGGTGCATTCCGGGACCTCTGGCTTTTCCGTTAATGGAGGGGATTGGCGTCGGTCGATTGCGGCGGAATGAGCCGAATGTTTCTCCACACCTTCCCGTGAGTCCATTTCTGCCTCCCGCCGCTCGGATACACGATCTGTCTGGCTCTCTTCAGAATTTGGAGAGTCAGAAGCCCTAAAGAGAAAGGATCAAGCCAGGTGGCAAGAACATGTGGCGTCAGCAGAAGCGCAACGCAAACGATAACGAGAGCCAGAAATGCCAATGCGCAAGAACGACGCTGCAATATACGCGTTGAACGACGTCGACGATGCATGGTTACAACGTCGCGCACGTTTTGTCAACGCATCTATGACTCCGACAAAGAAAGGGTGGGCGCTATCACTTGCCATAGATGTTTTTTAGCTTTGTCAAAACGTTCATCGGTTCCGGGAGGCGGCAGGGACGACGCTGACGCCATGACGACTTGCTGAGAGACAGGGGAAGGCAAAACGACGCTCAGATTTCGTTTTGAGGGGGGGAGTGGATTTAAAGGTACAAAGGGACCTATTTTCCGGTGAAGATTTTGCACATTGATATACTACCCGATCAGCACTAAATCGAGTTTTCCCAGTCTGAGCGAAATATGTATCTGGTCGGAGATCTGAAATTGTTTGCATCGGGGTGTCTGGACTCGACGCTCGCGGGATACACAACAAACCAAGCCCTTGACCAGAAAAGTGCACAGGCCGTATGCTGTCGTATGTGGGAAAGTGACCGGGGGGGAGCGGGTCAGACAAATATCATATGAAGGACATCGAATGTGGGTCCGAGGGCCGTATCGATTAAACGATAACCGAAATATTTTACGTACGCACAACCATCCATTCACCACAAGGCACCTGTCAGAACAACGTGAGGAACTTCTGATGCATTGAAGTAACCGATCTAATTAGCGCACTTTGCATTTGGCAGGTCGACTTTGTCAACTCCGCCAGGAGATGGATTTGAGATCGGGTCTCAGACCGCACAGGCGCAAGCTTACGGGCCCATCGGAGGTGCAAGTCCATCATTTCGGAACCACACAGCCGACTACAACAACGGGGGGTTTCTACGATTTCAGAGTCTCATATTGCCTGTACAAAAATAAGTTACCGAATTTGAGACAGGTTTGGCTGTGTGACAGGTGAGCTGTATCGAACACATGATCCCGATGCAACTCGCCTAAAATAATTCAAGGGAAAGGTCGCAACACTACATTTCACTGCAGTTCATTGTCGGAGGCCGAGCCGACCGAGATGTCCTGTGGTAGCCAGGTTTTGGTTTCATCGCGTTGGAGGAAATTCATGTCCGTTTCAGGAGGAAACAAAGGCGATGGTGACATTTCCCGAAGTCGACCAGATCGCCGTAGGGGTTTCATTGGCCTACTAGTGTCCACTTCCATGTCATCGCCATTCACCTCTGCCACCATTTCTCCTCGATCTTCAAATTGCTCATCGGGGGACGATATTATTGGGAGTTCATCATCGTCATGAGAATCAATATCTGGGCGTTTACGCTTTGAAGGGGATTCGAGGGGTGTGTATCTACCGGAGAATGACGAGAAGACTTGGCGAGATGCTTCATGTGCGGAGAGTGGGAAGCGAGAAGCAGGTATAGAAGATGGTGCCTGTTTCAAGGGTGCCAAGTGGAGAAATGTGGGAGATGGGGAGGGTGGACTCAGATAACCCTCCGTGACAGCTATGCAACACATTCAAACGATTTGTCAGACGTGTCGAGGAAGATGAAATGAAGGGATATACTCTTCCTTGCACGCATGGACGCGGCGCGAATGCTGGCCGCCAAGTCATCGGACAAGCTGATGTATGGGTAGGTTTAATGGAGGTAACAAAGTTTCAGCACACGACTCAAGTACTCACGCATCACTCCTCTGCGACTGAGAAGCGAGTCTAATCGCATGCTCGTCGTCTGTCAGGATACGTTTTACGGGTGAGGGGGTCATCTCATCGTTGGCTGTCAGGAAGCGTGTCGGCGGGTTTAGATACGATCTGACGTGTTTATGTCTGTGTCAAGATCGATCGTGTAAGCTATATTGAGTAAGCAATTTTGGAAGCAAGACATACAAAGCACGCAATTTATGCCATTGTACCAACGACAACCCCAGATGGGCAAAAGTGAGGCCCTGGAAGCCATTGGCAAGGCGGTCTCACGTGGTATCGAGTGAGTGCCTCCATCTACAAAGCAGATATCACTTGATGACTCTCTGGAGGCCTATCCGAGAATTTTGATTGGTGGATGCAAGCACACTAGCTGAATATGGTGTCCTAAAACGTGGCGGTTTGGCTCGCTAAGCCCCGACCGACTTTGAGATCATCGGACCAGTGGGAGAGTGCTAAAAGGAAACAATTCAAAGTCAAGATAGATATTCCGACACAGCTCCCGAGTCTGATGTCGGGCCACTTCGTGGGTGCACTGGTTGTGGCGAACACAAGCGGGGATATTATAGCAAGTGTCAATCAAGCTATGCATTCGTACAGAGTGGGTGGAATTGTTCGCGATGTGAAACAGTATGAAGAAAGCTAAAAGCTCAAGACACATTGGGCTGAAGATAGATGTGGCTGTGCAGTAACGTGATTCGGCATGGCATCTCCGCCCCGGAAAATTACCGGATAAGGAAGTCGGAGAGTGGACGTTGTCGTCGTGTTTCGCTCTCCCTCAGTGACTCAGTGAGCCGCAGAGCGCCAGCTGGCGTCGACGGCGCAAACTTTGTCCCCGACAGTGTGACGAGTATGGCCCCAAATGCCTTCCCCCTCCTTGCCCTCGTCCTCGCCCTCGTCCTTGCACCCGCTCTTTCCCAATCCATCTCAACCAGCATGCCCGTCCCTCCCCTTCAGTGGCTCAATATCACTGGCCTGCTCGGGGGCTCCTCCGCTCCACCTCTCAAGTATCCTTCCATAGGCTATGACGCCACGACAACCTCGGTCATAATATTCGGCGGACAGTCTTCAAGCGGAATACCAACTTCTCAAACTTTTCTGTTCGTCCATCTCTCATTTCCTCGTTCTCTCAGGCCTCACCTCTTCTCCCAGCATCGATCTCAGCACGAACCAATGGGTGGCACCCAACCCTCCCTCAAATCTACCAATGACCCCCCCTCTCGCAAGATACATGGCCATCAGCGGTGATGACTTTTCTTCCAGCTAGTCAGTCTCCCTCTGCTCTCCCATCTATCTCTTCTCATCTACGCAACAGTCGTCAGGCTCACCTCGTCCTCGGGGGAATAGGTGCCAACGGTCAACCCTTATCCGATGCTTGGGTTTGCCGTTTCTCTCCTCTGCCTCTTCGCACCGCTCACCCACCACTCAGGAATTTGACTATATCAATCAATTCTGGTCCCAAGTTGTTATCTCCCCTGGCTCTCCCCCTCCGAGATGGAGCGCATCTGGCGGTAGAGATTACCGTACCCCCTACGACATAACGACCACCAACACCACTTTTTATATGTCTGGCGGTACCGATGGCCAGTCGATGTTCCCTCTCGACGAGGTCTGGGAGTTCAACGTCACCGGTGTTCTTTCATCTAATCTCGCAATTGGTCATGTTAATGGTAGCTGGTCCCTTCGAAACATAAGTACCACTCCTGGGTACAGCGTCAAACAAGCTTCGACCGTCTTGGGAACTTCTGTTGTTTCCGTCAGCGGATGCAATACCACCGCCGATGCAAATGCAGCATGTGCTGAACCAAAGTATTTTGTTGACAACGCAGGCCTCTCCCCCTCCGGAATAACCCTCCCTGTATGCACTGCCCCTAGATACGGCGGTGCACTCGTCTTCAATCCTTCTAAGGCATCGCCTGCTTTCGCCACCCAAGTTTTCTTACTTCTCGGCACCTTCAATTCTTCCTACTGGGACGATCAAGGTGGACTCCGACAGGGCGAAGTTGCAGTTTTAGACATCGACACCGGCGAATGGAGCAGGGTTCTCCCCGCAGGAGACCCGGGAACGTCCGGGATACCTGCTTACCCTACTCCTCGGGAGGGTGCAGTTGCTTATTCCTTCGCCCAGGCTCTCGTTGGCTCTAACCCGCAGGGTGCTGCTGACACGATTGTGTTCGGTGGTCAAGATGAGAATGGCAACTATCTCAACGAAGTGTGGATCCTCAGGGCTTACAATGGAGTCATCACTTCCTCTAATTCTTCCTGGGGTGGTCCACCTGGGCCGCTTCAAAGCGGTTTCAACGCCAACGGTGCAGGGGTAACTGTTCAGTACATGACTCAATGTGCGACCGAATTGATGACGCCTCCGACAACGACCTCGATGGGAGGTGGTCCCACATCCACATCCACGACCACCCCGACTGACTCGTTCGGCACTTATAATGTTTCTTTGGTACACAAGCTCACTGCACCGCTCTCGATCGCCCTTCTCCTTCCCGCCATTCTCCTCCTACGACTGGCGCTTCCACCGGCAAGGGCCATTCGCCCATCCGACCCTCATCTCCCCCTAATTTATTTAGCATCATTGATTGCCGTCGCAGCGTATGGTCTAGGTCTCGCTGGTCTCATCACATCCTTTACTACCACCAAATCCACACTGGTGATGGTTAAGCGCTCTGCTTCAACGGGAGCGCTTCAGACCAAGCACGGCATAGCTGGACTGACACTCTGGCTCGCACTCTATTTCGTAGTACCTTTCCTTTACCTACTTTCTTCCTGCGGATTAGTACTCCGCCGCCGTCAAAAAGAAGTCGTCGATCACTCCGAGGCCGCTGCGTCTCGCAACAACTCGGTGGATACGGCAGAGAAGTTGTCATCCACTCCCGCCCCACAACAAACTCATTATCCCCCTTCACCATCAGAATCCCCACGTGCACGGTTACATTCCTGGGGTGGTCCAAGTTCCTGGTTGGGTCGTCGGAGTCGTGAAGGTAGGGTGTCCACTGATAGCGCATCAATGCATTCCTCTGGGCCTCAGCGACCCTTTGAAGTCGTCAATCGCCCTGCACGCGTCCGCAGGGCCAGTACCAATGGCCTTGCATACCCTAACATCGAAATCTACCAACGCGTGCCTGTCGTTCCACGTAGTTTAGGCGATGTTGATTGGCTTGATCGTCGGCGCAGCCTAAATGCAGTGGTAGGCATGATCTTCATGTCGCTTGGGACTAGACGTTGCTGATTTCATAACTTTTATCGACCCTGGATTCTCGTTCTGCCTGCATGCATATAATCGCATCAACTCAACAGAATGAGCTCGATTACGCTGTGAATCACGCCGTCAGATCTCAGGGACTCTCGAGTAGCTCGACCCCTAATACAGGGGACATGCTGAGCACTCGAGCACTGATGCCAACGCCCGCGTTCCCACGTACCACGCACGAGCTCCCACCTCCTTTCGAACTCGCTTTACATGTCTTACTACATGCGCTCGTTCTTGGACTTTGCATTCTATCTCTCGTCGCTCTCTGGTACCTCGCTCCGATGTCTCTCTTTGCTGTTTTCCTCCTATGGACTGTTATCTTTTATGTCTCACTCTTCGCGCTCGCTTGGCATGGACGCCCAGCGAAATCGATTCTCACTACGTTGGTTTCGCACCTTCGCGGTCCTCCTCCCCTCGCAGCTTCCCCGGGTACACCAACCTCCCGTCCACTGTCTATGGCAGGTACGGACCAATATCCCTTCCCTTCAGACCCTCGTGGTCCGTATCTACACCAGCCCCCGTATCGTGTCGTCGGCCACGACGACGTTTCTACCAGTCAAGGCCCTCGGTCCGTCGAGACGGACGACGAAGAAGACGATATCGATGAAGACACTCGACAAAGACGGATAGAGGAGGAAATGGGACGACGAGAGGTGTCCATCGTTACAGTCCCGAAACGCAGATTATGGATTACGAATCCGTCATGATCGCCTGGTTTCTGTCCTTTCTCGTTTCTTCCCTCATTACTTTCGATACTGACCACATTTATGATGAGATCGAGATCGAGAGTTTCACGATTCCTTCTTCCCCTTCTTTCATTATTGCTTCGCTATCGAACGGCGTTCGATCGTTTACAATCTCATTTGCCCGCCCATCCCCGGGATCCGCTTTTGTCCCTGTCTCTTTGGACCCGTGCATCATACTATAGCCCTTAAAACACCTCAATAATGACCTTCATTCATGGATCCATTGTCGCAACTTCACGGTATTTTTCGAGACGATCTATCTGGACGTTTTTATCTCGAGTTGTACCGATGTATTTCCTTATGCCAAGGACATTAAAGGAGTGACTTATTCTAGTGTGTTCGTTTTAAAAAGTACCTAGTTAAGCGTCCGATGAAAGAAGAGGATATGGCAAGGTGAGGGAGGGTACGGGAAAAATAAAAGCGTCAGTGGGGTATCAGGAAGACAAATATATATAAAACCAAGAGTCCCGGTCCTCAAAGAACGTAAAGTGGGTAAAGTTTACTCTTCGCCCTCAACAGCGACATCGTGGCGCCATCTATCCACGCGACCGAACTTGGCAGGGTCATGTGCTGGGGGAGGAGAGGGAGGAGGCATGGGCATGCCCATCATCGGGGGGACGCCCATTCCCATGCCCATGCCCATGGGTGGTCCAAAGAATCCTGAACCCATCATACCAGGCGCACCAAAGTAGAAATTGTTCTGCATTTGAGCTTGCATCATCATTTGTTGTTGCTGCTGTTGGGCCTGAGCTAGCATCTGGTATTGCGTTCTACGCTGTTGCTCGGGATGCAGTGCAAGCGGCTTGTCATCGTCTTCGTCACCTCCATCACCACCCATGGGAGGAAGTGAAACATGAGAAGCCATTGCAGGAAGGCGGGAGGTACGGAGACCGAGTGGCTGCTCGTCGTCGTCGTCATTCATGGACGCTCGCCCGCCAGAGGGATTGCCAAAGTGGAAATTCGATAGGGAATGCTTAGAATCATTGAGAACAGCAGCCAAGGGCTTGTCTTCCTCTTCGTCGTCATCCATGAACGTTGAGGGTAATTGTCTCGCCCTCTTGGCGATCCGTTCTGCGGCAGCAGTCAGGGGAAGATCTTCTTCGCTGCCGTCATCTCCGCCACTTGCAAATGGAACAGGTGAACGGGTGAAGTGAGGTCCAGTGCTGCTCATGCGTATCGGCTTGTCATCCTCATCGGACGATTCGGCTACCCATGTATCCGCTGCCTTGTCAGCGTTGCGACCAACACCCAAGGGCACATTGTCATCGTCGCTGTCGCTGTCGCTCGGGGTGTCGTCATCTGCGACTGGTGCGCGCTTGAGGATAGGTTTCTGGATGGCTGGAAGCATGGGAGGTTCGTTCGATACGCGAGTTTCTGCAGCATCTTCTCCATCTGGATCTGGTTGTGGAGTCGATTCCGGTTCTTGCTTTTTCGACTTGCCCATCTTCTTTATCTTTTTACGCTGGCGGCGCTCTGACTCCTCCTGCTCACGTCTCCTGTGCTCAGCCTGCTCAACTCGTTCCTGTGCTTCAATCTCCTTGAGTTTCTCCATCTCACGATCCCATAGGGTGTCAACTCCAAAGACGGAGCGACTCCGGAGATCGCCGGTAGAAGCAGATGCCCCAAGAACAGGAGGCTTCTCGCCATTCATGTCGAGTAATGGTCCAGCGGTGACAGAATTTCGCCTGGTGGCCGTTGATTTTCTATTGTCGAGATTCGCAGCGGTAGGGGGAAGACCTAGGGATTCTGGATCGATAAAAGCGCTTGATCGTGGAATTTGCGCCCGAGACATCATCGACGGTCGATTATCACCCGTAAATGTACTGTGAAGAAAATGTGATTAGCTACGGAGAAATATCACAAAAAAGGCGCAAACATACCGAGCCTTTTGTTTCATCACTTGTTTCCGGTGTTCCAGGTTGTCGATTAAACTCCTTCCGTAGAGTTTACCAGCTGGACGTCTCATCTCTATTTCGGTTGGCGCGGGACCAGGAGGCAAGGGAATGGTAGAAGCCACTGGAGACTCTTCAAACTCCTCCATCTCGAAGTGTGCCTGTTCACCATCTTTCATTGCGCGAGGCAGCTGACGATCAATATCTGAGAATGCGATATCCCTCTGTCCACCGACGACCAGCGTATTTCGGAAGGCGAGCTGAGACAATGTAAGATTAGACCGAGGGTTGGGAGTGAAGGAGTTAGAAGCGATAGGTGCGGAGGGACCGGAACGGGCGCCAGGGGGGAGAGGGGGGCCATCGGTAGACATTTGGAAACCGCTACGCGGTCCAACTCCAGACTGTGTCATTACTGTAGGAGCAGCAACGTTTTGCAAAGGACTTGGCATGACAAGGACTTTCGGGCGGAGGAGCTCTAGCGTAGAAAGTGGGCGATCCCGAGGAGGCTCGTTGTCGGCGTCGTTTTCAAGTAGCATTCGCGTGCCCATAGAATTGACGGATTGGGTCCGACCGTGAGTTTTGGGATCAAAGCGAGAAGCACGATCAGGAGAGGGTGGTTGGACAACGAATGGATTGGCGTTCTCGTCGTTGGCGACATCATTCAATAATACCTTCGAACCTAAGCTCGCGTTAGACTGTGTGCGAGCATGGGGGGTTTGAAGGTCTAAGCGTGATCCACGCGAACCTGGTCTTAGAATTTCCTCTGGACCAGGAGACGACGACCGCCCTGAGACTGAGACGGAAGGGAAGGGGACAGAATGGAGAGGTGGTTGGACAGGAAGAGTCTCGATAAGAACGTGGGTTGAAGCACGACGACGTTGAAGCGGGGGTTGTGGCGACTGAAGTTGTTCGAGGTCTGCTGAGGACCGCACACGCCCAAGGCTATCAGGTCCACCGCTCTCAGCGTCCAAAAATGCACCACCCGCGCCAAAGTCATTCAAGGTTCCAACACTCATGGACCGTGAATTCCTCCCGGGAGGAGCGTCACCGGCGATGCTCTGCGAGTTACGGGATGGATCGTCGAGATGTGGGTTGGGGAGTGTTTCGGATCTGGGCCTCTTTCCCTTCCCTTTCGCCTTCTCTTTGTCCATGAATGCATCAAGTCCCCACGAAGTGAGGTCAACTTCCACATTGCCCTCCTCGCCCGATTCTTCCTCATCGTCAGCATTTCCGAAAGGGTTGCGGAGGGCATCTATTGAATTTCTTGATCTTCTATTCGCCGGATCGCTCTCGACTTCACTTGGAACTTGAACGCCGAGATAACCGGCGCTCCTGCGACGCTTGTCCAGTGGATCTTGGCGTCTGAGGTGGGCAAAGATGGCGCTCTCATGAGCTGAGCGGTAGGGAACGTCGGGATTGTCAGGGTCATTGTCGTATTCTGGATACAATGAAATTGTTTGATTATGAGAGCTTCCGAAGTCCTGGAATCTCTGAGAACTCACCGATGAGGGCTGCAGCAAGCTGCAGACGAGAGAAGGAAGCAGGCTTCGGTGGCATGATGAGCCTTAGACTGGTTGAGGTGCTGCAGGCGTCCGAATCGTTGATGGCAGCAAGTTGGGCACCTGTGGATATAGTCGAGTGCAAATCAGTTGCGGAGTTATGTAGCCGTCTGCCAGTGTGTGTAGCAAGCAGGACATAGGTCGTGGATGCTCAGAGGGAGTGTGAATCAGACCGCGTTTCAGCCTCTGAATCCGTTTCGGCAGGTGTCTCATCACGCTTGTAGATCCTAATTCTCAAGTACAGGTCGAGGGTTTTTATTGCAGGATATTGGACCAACTGTCTCCCTACTAAATGGTATGCCTAGTGGTATCATTTAAAGTTCGTCATGCGAAACTGGCAGCACGACGTTGCCATTTTCG
>JBBPRG010000519.1:0-11669 GCA_038092895.1 Chalciporus pseudorubinellus | reverse complement strand
ACTCTGCATAATCTTCACCTGGTCGTCCATCTCCGTAAACAACACCTTCGACGAGCAACAGGCACCCTTCTTCAGCACGCTCAGCAGCTCCCTGACCATGCTCTTTGTTATCATACGCAAATCCGACAATATTGCCATTGCTGTCGACTTGCTCGGTCGGCGTCTCGCTTGAATCGCATGGAATTACGCGGACCAAGTCTGCAAGGGTCTGAGAGGAAAGTACAACATGTTGTGAGAAGCGGGTGAGCTGGCTATGAACCCAAGGTACGCGGTTGTACACCGTAAGCGTGATTAGGGCCTCTCGAGGAGGGGGATTAGGGCTCTGTAGTGGATGAAGGGTCGAAGTAGGCCCTGCAGATTGAGAAGACGGTCGGCTGAAGCTCAACGTCCCATGCCCCGATTTCTTGACATATTTAAGTGCGTTAAAATCCGAGTGCTTGGATGCGCGCATGAAGAAAGTAGATCCCTGGTTCAAACTATCCAACGAGTTAGCCATATAACTCAGATATCTTTTTGACGCATCGTTGAAAACGAGAACGTACCTCCAACACTTGAGAGATATCGAGTCCAGCTTCTCCTGCAACGCCCGTACCTCTGGCAAAGCTTCAGTCGTCTCAGGATCAGGCAAATGCTTGCGCTTGCGTCCCTTGGAGGCAGCACCACCAGCTTGGCTGTGTACCGCGTTCACCGTATCGGTGTGCGTGCGACGGAGATGTGCGGAGAGCATAGGGTTATTCCATACCGCCTCGACGTCTGCTTTCAGCGCGGCGACACTGTCCTGAGTGTCAGCGTCGAGCCCACATACTCGATGACTTGGACGACGTGAGGCATTGTGGATATGAACATACCTTCCAGAACACTCCGCTTCGACCGCGGCTCGCTCGTCTTCTGAGAGCTCTTGCCAAGCTGGATAGTTAAGCACATCGTTTGCAGAGGAGACGATGAGCGGAGCAGTGTCGTTCAGGAATTTGTGGACTGATATGGGCTCTGAAGGAGGACCGAAGAAGGAATCGTACCCTCGGGTGATATCAAAGCTCATATCGCATTGATGCTCAGTGTCGGTGGACGAAACAGATCAAACTGACAAACGTGGCTAGTGTAGGGGCATGACTCCGTCTATCGACGGCTTACAGGCTGGTCACCAGACTAAGCTAGTCCACAAAGTGTACATCTTCTAGATTCCGTTTGATATGCAGATCCATTCCAGATAGTATGTAGACGATACATAGCATGCAGATTTTAACCCAATGATATCGATCAACGTCTAACGACGACCAGCACGAGGTGGAGAAGCGGCCTGCTTAAGAATCGCCTCTTTCGCCTCTTCCACCGAGGATTCAGAACCTACGACCAATCTCAATATCACGTTCACGGCAAGAAAACCCTAAGAAAACGTACCAATGATAACGATAGTGTTGTTCTCCCTGCTGACAGTGATGTCTGCGCCAGTCTCAGCACGCAGACGGGCAACATTGGAGCCCTTTGTTCCAACAATCCTTGGGAAAGCAGAGCGGTCGGCGAGCGTCAGGAAACCGACATGGGTCATCGCTGCAGCTTGCTCGATGGCTGTCTTGATGTCGCCCTGAGCACGCTCGAGGCTGGCAGCGTCCTTTGCCCTCAACGTCCACTCCGAGTCACCATCCTCTGCATCCTGGTAGTTGGGAACGATCTGCCAGTTTGCTTCTGGCGTCTCCCCTTCTGCATCATCAATCCGGGCAGTGGATCCACCACTCTGAGGAGGGTGGGTGGGAACCGCGGATTTTTGGGGGTGAGCAGATTGGTCGACCTGCACACCGTAGGATCGGAGGTTGCGGAAGAAGTTACCCTGCTGAGAAATTGCATGGTGATACTTCAGGGGTACGGACACAGTGGCGGTGAGCATCTCCACAGGGGCAGGAGCCTTCTGGATCCGAGTCTTCGCGAGGAATTAGTCGTGGTGGTGGACTCATGTTGTTAAGGTGACATACCCTGAGTTCTGCAATCGCAGCTTCACAAGCAGAGCGAGATCCGGAGACTTTCACGATGTCAGCAGGATCCGCATCCTTCATCTCACTCGCGTTGACAGCTTCTCCAACTTGGTTGTACGAACGAGAGCCAGGGAACTGCACTTGAACACCAGTGCGGGTTTGCAAGTCGTTCAAATGCTGTCCGCCACGGCCGATGAGGTTCCGATGTTGGGCCGCTGGGAGTCCGACGGCCAACACTACCCGATCCCTCAAAGTAGTAACCGTCTTCTCAAGTTCCGCCTTGATCTTGTTGACAAGAGCGGGCTCTCCTCGGAGACGAACATCGTCGTTAGGTTCACCCTGGCGTGGGCTAATACCGCGGTCAGCTGGGAAGTGTACACCGTTGGAGATACTCACAATCGAACAAGCCCCGCTTGAAGCTTGGAATCAGAAGGGCCACCACAACGAACGATCAGGTCCTTCAATCCCTGACCACCAGCACCAATGATGGTTCTGTGGTACTTGGTCTCGATGATAAGCGACGCCGTCGTTTCCTCGCCAACTTGGTCAGCAATTGCCAAAATGGCGGTTTTGGCAGCATTGATGGCTTGTTTCGTTCCGCGGACAGTGATGTTAGTTACAGCAGTATCACCATCTACAGCCTTCTCGACGTCGATCTGAGCGCCAGTGTCATCCTTGATCTCGTTGATGCTCACTCCACCCTTGCCGAGGATACGAGCAACGGCGCGAGTTGGGACAGTGAACTTGAGAACGTTGTTGGACTCCTTTTCGAACTCGAGGGCATCGAGAAGTTCCAATTTGGCATTGGCCACGCCTTTCTTGCCACCTTTGACGAGGACTTCGTCAGGCTTAAGAGCTTCACGGGTTTTGTTTTCGCCGTTTTCAGAGGAGCCACGGGGGAAAGTGATCTTGACTCCATATTTCTCCTCAAGACGGATGGCGTACTTGCCATTCTGGCCGATGAGGGAGGCATGGAACTGACTGGGAATTTTGAGAGTCTCAGACGTCTCATCTGCCTGCATTGCACGTTAATCGGTTTGTCACATTTCAACGATCACAAGGAACTGACCAATCTGTCGACCTGAGCCAAGATGCGTGTCTTAGCTTCTTCGGCGTTCTCCTTGCGTCCTGTGACCTAAGACCGGCGTTAGCCTCATCTTATACCTTGTCGATAACAAGGGGGCTAACCTTGATTTTGGACTTTTGGTGAACGGCTTTCTTCTTCTTGCCGCTCTCCTTTTCCTTTTCCTCGACCTCATCAAAAACATCAATTCTGACACCGAGCTGCTCACGGAGTCGGTTGATACCAGCTCCCTGAGAACCAACAACTCGACCAACATATTCCCTGTCGATCTCGAATTCCGTAAACTAGATTGGTGCATACGTGTCAGATAGATACTCATGGAGACGAGGTATGTACTTACGTAGCTGTTGACAATAAGATCGTTCTTGGCATCCTCGACGACCTGAAGAATTTCCTTGACAGCCCGGTCGACATCTGCGCGAACACCACGGATCAAGATGACATCCTCGGTTGTAGTATCGCCTGCCTCGGCGCCAAACTTGATTGACAGTGCCTTGTCCTCGCCGATGATACTAGGAGGGAAGGGATCAGAAATGTGATGTGAGTAATGATATGTAACTTACGCATCGAGATTGGTGCCATCCTTTCCAACCACTGTTTCATGCCAGCGTTTCTCAACGGAGATTATCTCGCTCTTGACATCAGCAGCGTCCTTGGCCCACATGAGCAATTGCGCGATGACCTCGTCAAGATGTTTCTCTTTCTCCACAGGCGAGGGAGAAGCCGAGGGGGAAAAAGGATCATAAACCAAGAGAACCGAAGATTGCTCTGCAGACTCGGCAGGGAAGAAAACCTGAACATTGTGAACCTCTTGGAACTGCTTCAACCTACGGGGCATCAGATGAATGCTACACGAATCCAAGTAGAGATTCACTTTTTAGCATTCTTCCCGATGATAACCTGATGAACAAGCCAATCGATGGAAACCTCCCTTGTCGCACCAATGAGTTTACCAAGAAGTTCTGAAACCTGCCTGACGACAGCATCCACCAAAGGCTTCTCTCCGACAATATCGATGTTGAGAACCGAAGCTTGAGCGATCGCAGTTGCTGACGGTGTGAAAACCGAAACACCAGGATGAACAGTGCTGAGGGTCTTGGGATAGTCGATGAGCGTCATGTATGTCAGCAACTGACGCGAAACCGCAATAGGACCAGGGAGAGGGAACTCGTGAATGTACTGCGAGTTGGCCTTCTCCATGACAGCACCGAGACCAGCTGAAATATCCTCTTGCTTGCCATAAACCGTGACTTCTTCGCCCGGTTCGTCAGCCTCCGGGGTGACAACCGAGCATTGGCTCTTTGCCATGATCTCTTCGAGAGCTTTACCGACGAGAAGACGGTGTTGACGCTTGGGCAAGGAGATCTTGACGGGGATGAGCAAAGTCTTGAACGTTTCGATAGTCATCTGGATCGCTTCGAAAACACGGGCGACGGTCTCGCGATCTCCACTAACAGTAATCTCGCGTTCGGGAGTGTTCAAAACCAAGTGAATGTCACCACCTTGCGCTGCCTCAATGAAGAGCGCGCGGCGGGCAGTGACAAAAGGAAGGATGTGGGCCGGGATGTTCTTAACACGCTGGGTGGAGTTGGATGTCCTCGCGGAGATGATCTCGTTCAGCATGGCCTGAGCTTCGTACGCGAGAGGTTGAGGACCAGTGATCGTGATGTTAACCATGACTTCTTCATCATCGGAACTAGGGATAGCAGTTCCGTTGGGTGATTCACTGGCATGACCATTGAGAGTTATACTCTCCTTGCGAGGAATATCGACTCTGACTCCAGTCTGTTCACGAACCTGCTTGAGAGTAGCACCTGTAAAAACACACGTCAGTGTCTCGGATAGCCAAGTTGATTAGATATTACTCACCCTTGGACCCAATGATGACCGGGATAGTAGAAGCAGGAGCAGACAGGGTCAAACTGACCTAGATTACCATGAGAAAATATGCAAAGGTACAGCATGCTAACATACCACAGGGCTTAAAAGGGCCAACAAGTTGCGCTTGGCCTTGTCGAGCTCCTTCTGAGACTCCGACTTCATCTGGAAAGTCGTTTGACGCGTCCTCTGGTTGGCAGATGCCTCGATCTTGACCTTGAATTTCGACATGACCTGTTTCATGTTTTCACCGAGCGATGTAGGCTTGCCATCTCTGTTGACCGGAAGCTCGATGGCGGACAAAGTGAAGGAGTCCGAGACCATGGGCTGAGACCTGACAGTTGCCTTGATGCGAGGACCAGTGCTAGCACCCCATGCCGACTTGACGGGCTGGGCTGCGGGGCCAGCCGAGGGAGCAAGAGAGGGAAAAGCGGCCTGATCGTTGGGGTCCACTCCACCGCTGGCGGTGGATTGCTTGACTGGAGTCTCATCCTCGACATGAGCTGGGAATGGATCCGGAGCACCTTCGAGCCCATGCATCCTCTGAACATACGTGAACCCAGTACCGTCAGAGCCTTGGATATACAGAATCGGAACAGTATACACACCTGAAGCTCAGCCGCGCCCACTGTGCCAGTTGGAAGAGTAGTCGACGTATCCATGTGTCTGAGATTTGCGGGTGTCCAAAACACAGAACCTTTGACGGAAAATACCTGAACGTTGAGCCCGACGATGAGCGGAACTCAGCGCAATAACCGAAAAAAAAAGCAGATGATGAAGAGTAGGTTTGGAAAGTGTAGACGTGTCTTTTCCGGATACCCTCGCGTAATGGACGTGCGAACCCATCATTGACAGTTCCTCACTTATTATTACCCTCCAACCACTCAACTTGAAGTCTTACAGTCACTATCATACATATTGCATAGACATACAAACGTCTCTCTTTTTCGTGAGGCAGCAACGTTCACCAGCCCATCTGCTCAACGGTCCAACCAAACACCTTTCCATGGTGGTCGGGCTTGTTGCACAATCTCTGACCCCTGTTCAGGGCACTCACTCGCACAAAGTCCTCCTCCGAGAGGGCGATCAACTGCATCGTGGTAAATGATGTTTCGCCCTGTGATTTACTCGATAACCCTCACCTTGATGTTGTCCTTCTGTCTTTGTACGTCCTGACTCTTGGGAACTGCAGTGCAGCCTCTGCCCACATGCCATGCCAAGATCACTTGAGCAGGCGTCGCATTGTATTTGGCAGCAATCTCGTTGATAACAGGGTCCCCGCGGACAGTGGCATACCCTTTTTTCCCCCGTGAGCTGTGGAGCTCCATCTATTGAGGTGAAACTCACCGGTGGGAGTGTAAGCGGTGAGGTAAATATCTTTGCTCTTGCAGTACGCCAACAAGTCGGGCTGAGAAAGGTAGGGGTGCAATCTAACAAGAAAAAGTAAGGCAGGTCCTTGGTATGTTGAATGTCACACTCACTCCACCTGGTTAATTGCAGGAATGACCTTTGCCGTTTTCAACAATATTTCGATGCTAGAGGGATATTAGTGACGCGAATTTGCCAATCGATGAAGAACTAACTTCTTGACCGAGAAGTTGCTGATACCGATGGCTCTGACTTTTTTGCTTTCCAATACTTTCTCCATCTCCACCCAAGCTTCGTTAAATGTTGGTTTCAGGAGAGCCTTCAGCGAGCCGTCTTCGTTCGTCAGTTCCCCATCGTTCGCTGGCGGGAGGCACGATTGTCAGCCTCACGAGAGTGAAGATTAGCTATCCATTTACTCACGTCCACGAGCAATTGTCTGGGGCCAGTGCATCAACCACTGTGGGTCACATTGTTAGCAAAAAACTCCACAGCGACAGAGGATTTCGACTGACGAGATCAAAGTATTCTAGGCCGGCATTCGCCAAACTTTCGTTGATCGACTCTTGGACCCGTCCTAGGTGGTGCAAGCTGCGTTTGTAGAGTGGTCAGTGCTTTGGAAGGCTGTCAGGAAACTTGACATACGGAAGCTTTGTGGTCACGAATATTTCTTCACGAGGAATACCGGACTCGCGGATTGCAGTACCCACAGAACCCTCAGTTCCTTGCCACATGTCAGTCTCTTAGGGATAAAATAAACGCAATGAAAGATACCAACCATATCCAAGAGCGGTATCTAGGTGCCTGTATCCGGCCTAAGAAGGTGGGTTGGTAACATGCGTACTAGAGCAAGGATCCGGCGCACCTGGAGAGCAGTCAGGATCCAGTCCTTAGCAGCGGCCCTCGTTTCCTTGGTCAGTCCTCCCCAACACCCAAGACCTGGGGCGACGAGTTCAACATCAATCAATCAACGAGGGGAACGTTGAACATACCGATGACGGGCATCTTGACGCCATTGTTCAACGTAATGATCGGGACTGGTGCTGCCATGACTTTGAGTTGGTGGATAGATAATATGGCTTTGAGAGATACGAGTCCCACACCATTTATCTATGCCGGAGATACGGACCGGAACAGAAAGACATCCTCTCGTGACGAGGATGAGCTAACCACTGATATCTGGTATTTTCTCCGATATTATGCCGCTCCGTCGGAATTTCGGACCTGATATATACGTGGGAGTCACGTGGATTGATTTTGCAAGTCACATGATCAAGGGTAATACGTGGTCATTGATATCTGTCAAACTCGCATATTCGCACCTCGAAGATCAGTAAAAAATGGAGCGAGCATGTCGCAGGGCTTGTCTTGCATTCGCATTCGCACTCGCAATTGGAACAGCCGTTCACGGAAACTCATTCCTCGGCGATGCGCTCGTTCGCAGAGATCAGGTCAAGAATGTCTTGGAGCATGAGCCTGTCCGGGGTGAACCACTCTGTCAGCGCGAGGTGTGTTGTCCTTAGCTAGCGTATCATTCAACTGCTACACCACGTGTCGCTATTAGACAACTGGTCCCATCGAAACGACGATGTGCGACTACGAGACCATCGAGAGTGTGAACGAAGAGCTGTATTCCAATCTTCACGACTTGGTTCAGGCCCCGTTCTTCAGGTATTTTCAGGTATGATGTTTTTCCATCATAAGCAAGCTTATCTCTCAACTGCTTTCCTGACTGGAAGGTTGACCTTTACCGAGAATGTCCTTTCTGGCAGGAGAATGGCTTTTGCATGAATCGCGAGTGTGGAATCACTACCGTAGACGAGGTATCTGCACGTTTTTATGATCGGGTTTCACAACTTATCCCCATCACAGAGCGAAATACCCGAAAAGTGGAGGGCAGCGGCTTTGAGTAAAATAGACCTACCTCCCGAGGATAAGGTAAACACGAATAGTGCAGGTTCCTCCTCATACTCACGCGATCTTTCATAGCGGATTCAGCTACCAGGCTGCTATTACCGTGATTCCGACTTTTGTTTCCTTGATGATATGACAGGTTAGTCACACCCCGTCCGCTTCACACTATAGACCATTAACCCCCCGCTCCACGTAGAGGGTGATTACGTAGATCTAACGCTGGTTCCTGAACGATATACCGGATACTCAGGAAACTCTGCCCATCGCGTCTGGCGAGCGATCTACGAGGAGAACTGCTTCGGTCTCTCGGAACTAAATCTTCTTTCAGGAAAATCCCCCGCGTCTGTCACGCTTCCAGATACCATGACTAACGTCCTACGCGCACCCATTGACGGCGAAGATACTGATGGCGAATGTTTGGAGAAGAGAGTATACTACAAGATTATATCTGGTGCGTTGTCTGTCGGGAATGATGTCACAATCATACTAACCTCGTCCAGGCCTCCACGCGTCTATATCAACGCATATATGCTCAGAATGGCTGAATCAGTCCACGGGTGAATGGGTAAGTAAACTTCGATGATACCATGCCCTTCTCTGCCAACTCCCTCTAGGGCCCCAATCTGGAGTGTTTCGTCACCAAAGTCGCCTCCCATCCTGAGCGACTTCAATATATCTACTTCAATACTGTCCTACTGCTTCGCGCTGTCTCCCGTATCGCTCCCTATCTATCTGAGTATGACTACTGCTCCTTGTCGGGGAACAGCCTCATCCCACACGAACATTTACACTCATCCGACTTGGGAGACGAAGTTCGAACACTCGAGAAACTCAACAAGGTGATGGATATCGCGAAACATGTCGGCAAATTCGACGAACGAGTACTCTTCCGTGGAGCGAATGCAATCGTATGTCAAGCGATCTTTGTAATCTGGTGTTTGGTCGCTGAGACCATGACATAGATCCTGAAACAAGAATTCAAGGAGCACTTCCGTAACGTGTCCCGAATCATGGACTGTATTGGTTGCGACAAGTGCCGTTTATGGGGCAAAGTCCAGACGACTGGTCTGGCCACTGCGCTCAAGGTTCTGTTTGAAATCGACGAGAAAGCCCTTGAGTATGTATATTCTCCCTTAGGCCCCGATTTGTTGCGGAACTCATTCGGTATGCAGTCATCATGCGAATCAGAATCTGTTGCAGCGTTCAGAGGTTGTTGCGCTGATCAACACACTTCATCGCTTCAGTGAAAGTCTGCATGCTGTCGAAAAATTCCGCGAGATGTGGAGAAAGACGGGGGAAAAAGACTCTGCAAGATTGATCCACGAAGCCGAGAGAGCTGCTGTCGGGAATGTGAGTCCGTCTTACCCAGGATTGGATTCACGGCTGAATGTCTTTCCTTTAGCCGCGACCAACTCCTCATTCTCAGCCATCACCCGTGGAGTCGCCAAGTGTTCCTTCTACCCATCCACTCCCTCTACCATCAGGAGCTTTTCAGCCAAGGATATGGACTAGGTTCCAGGTATCGCTACTTGAGTTAGCGGAGAGCTGTAGACAACATACCCTAACGTGTTTCAGTCTGCTATCCGAGATCTGTCAGAAGTTGTCGAACATGGTACTTTCTACACACACGGAACTTTAATGGATTCTTCATTTAGGGACGCTTGTTGTATCTAATCTAACGATATAACAATGGACCAGAGCACATGTTACGATTGCAGTTCAAACGTGTCTGTTCGGCTGTTCGATTAGAAAGATAGAGAAAAAGCAAGAAATACAGGATCTAAACAGTCTTGGATCATATTGGCTCGCCGTCCACATCATCCTCCGCCATAGGTTCACCATCCACATCAGCGTTATCCGCCTCAGGGCCATCGCCCTCCATAGGAAGGCCATCAACGTCCTCGTTAACAGGAACGCCATCCACGTCCTCGTCGAGGGGCACGCCATCCACATCTTGGTCAAGGGGCATGCCATCCACATCCATCTCCATAGGCGCACCATCCAAGTCTTCTTCATCTTTCTGCACTTCTTGGGTAACAGAAGGGGCAACTTCCTGAGCAGGTTGGAACGACTTTGCCTTGAACCGAGACGCATACACCGACTGAGTCTCCGACGTCGTACCTCCATTCTCGTCTTGTTCACCTGCTTTCAGCTCTGCGTGCGCGGTGCCATCCAGTCGGGCACGAAGTTCGGCTGTAAATTCGGGCGGAAAGACGATCCAGTCTTCCCAAATGTCAACGATGGCTGTTATTTGGTTCTTGAAGGTTTCGGCCGTGATGCGTCCAGGGAAGGATTGGTAAATGGTCGCGAAGTGATCAAAAACGATGCCAAGGCGTGACTGGAATTCTTGACGGAACTTCCATGCACTTGGCACTGGCGCGGCCGAATTGTGGAGTATATCACAAATAAGGTGAAGACGCGCGATCTTGCGTGGGACCGGGGTGGCATCGACCAGCAAAGAGGAAATGATAATGTCTGATACCTGGAGAGGGTCAATGAGATGCGCGTCACGGGACTCCGAGTGTAACACTGACTTCGCGAGCTGCCTCGGCATGTTCGAGGCTGAATGTCATGCATCGAGCAAGTTCCCCTCGTTTTCCAGAAAGAGCGCGCAACATTGCTTCAAATCTCTTGCGTGCGAGCTTACCAAGGACGGTCTTCTTAGTACGTTCTCGCTCTGACTCCTCTCCGGAATCAGTGGAGTAAACCGAGTTGTATCCCTGACGAAGTAGGTCAGCGAAAGAGACGATGCAGAGAAATAGTTCCATACATCATCATCGAACTCCGGCTCCATGATATCGTCTCGCTCAACTAACCCTCGGTAGAAGGCATGTCGGTGATGCTGAAATACATTCGTAAGTAGGACCAGTCATTGGCTGGAAAACCTACCCTTCGTTCGGTAAGGAAGGCATACTTTGGATTGCTTCGTTCCCAATCTTTCAGGTTCTCTTCGTACTTGAGGTCATGGCCTTTCACCTCAGCGGCTACTGCCCGGATGAAAGTATCTGTTACACCAGATTCATCGTCGCCGTCACGCCTCCTCGAGGGGCTCCGCGATCGCCGGCGAGGACTCCGACTGTCATACAGTTTTGGGCGGCTGTACGAGCGGTGCCCTCGACGCGAGGGTGATGGGCTGTAAGATCGACTTCGTGAACGCCTAGAAGTTCGATGTCCACGAGCTCCAGAACGAGAACGTGAGTGACGCCCTGAGGAATATGAACGACTTCTGCTTCTCCCCTTGTCATGATGCCGTTCTCTGGAATGGGACCGTGAACGAGATTGACGAGTCGAAACTGTAAGAGTGAATTGACTTCGATGTACGGCAGAGCAGTCTGGGAATCGCTCGTACCATACAACGGTTTGACCGCTATAGGGACAGCTTTACTCCATCCAACTCGTAGAACGGAGCCTCCCCAATCAAATCCGTCCAGTTCTCTGAGCGCAACTTCAGCATCTTTGCG
>JBBPRG010000518.1:0-11670 GCA_038092895.1 Chalciporus pseudorubinellus | reverse complement strand
ACGGCGATGACCAGTTGAAGTGAGTGACCCTCAGTTACCGTATTCGTTTACCATGACATGTGCTGAACACATGCACAGCGCGGAAGAGTGGACACTACGCCACTGGCATCGCACAAGCGCAGTGCAGTGCAGCCACAACCAACCCCTCGTCGATAAAATGATCCCAATCTACTTCGCAGGTTCCAAGAGAGGCGACAACGACCTCTCGCGCATTTCCCAGATCTTCATATCGGATAAGGCTGGGAGCAGCTCCAATGGAAACAATCTCAACAAAATCACCCGCACAGATGGTTCTATCAACTGCGGCTCCGATCTACCATGGGTCGCCATCTTGGTTGATCTGGGCCCGAAAACATCTGAGGTGAAAGCCAACTTCCCCGAGAGGACGAACATGCCAACTGCTTCTGGAGGTGGATGCCTCCGGATATACGCTGCTGCAATCGATGTCGAGACTTTCCCTTTCTTAGCTAAATCCAAACAATTCCTACCGACCCTTCAGAAAATCGTAGAGCATGAGCAAACTCCTATGAGCGGTCGGAAGCTTATGCACTATCTCCACGAACAAGTGAGGTATGGACGTACTGCTACCAAACAGCATATGGAATGGGATGGCTGGGCAGAGACCACAGGGGAGACAAAGTGATGTGCTATCTTGATAGGCCTTTGCTTCTGATGTGTACGATAGTCGTTCGAGCATTTTGTACGATACCTTACGGTTATAACGTGTGCAATCGCTGAGGATACAATCGAGGGAGGTGAGCAAAGACTCGCCGAGCGGTACGAGCTTACCATCTTCGCATTGATTCTTTTGAGCGTGGCTAGTTCTATACAGCTTTGTCCAGAATACGACGCTGATCAGACAACTTAACTTTATTCGCTATCAGCAACGAAGAAGAAAACAGTGTGAGAGTAGTGTACGAAAGGTTGTTACTTTAATCCAATAACACGTACTACAAACTAACGTCCGAAAACAAAGGTATACCCGGGCCTCGTATCGATTAAAAATTCATGGTGCAGCGATAACGTCAACGAAGATGAAACAAAAGTCATTTGCAAGTTCAACAACTCAACCTATTGTCACGCTCGCGTTGGAGAAAGCCAAGGAAGGCACTTGGCTGACCTATAGGTTACGTTTGTCAGTGCACCTGGTAAGCATACCCAAAAACAATGCTTACCCCGACGAGGAAGAAATCAGCGGCTGCGAGATTGGCGAATCCAGCAGGTGTGGACGCAGGAATAGTCACATTGTAATCTTGATAGGGGCCATAGTAGCCTGAGCCGAATGTAGGATTGAAGGGGCCCATGTATAAAATGGTACCGATGCCTCCGTCTGCAGTGGAACAGCCCATGCCATTGTTGGGGCATGATTGAAGACCGATAGCAATGGCAATCGTCTCAAGGTTTTCGATATAGATCTAGGATTCGTGCCATTTAGAGCCAAGGACCCAACAAGTTATGAAGACAAACTGACGTTTGTCCCAATCTGAACCGTGACGTTGGAGCCGGGAGTCAGAATAGTGCCAGCGGCTGGTGAAGTGATGGTAATTCCTTGAGCAAGTGCCGAGGATACCAAGAGGGCAGCAGAAAGGGCAATTCTGAGGAGTTGCATGTTTCGGGGTGGGCTGTAAGTTGATGGGATACGGAAAATACGGCCTGCACCTTATACCTCCAAGGATTGGCTGTGCGGTCATGGTTGTGAAGAGAATGCACATTAAGCAGAAAGATGTGAGCACACGTACTTCGTAATGCTGCGGGGTGGTTTGACCGATGGACCCACAGCCGCAGAGAATGGGGTTAGGACGAATAACCAACAACGCGCTTTTCCTGAAAGGTTGTGCGTCCCGTCGGGGCCCCTAGGCCAAATCTTTCTCCGAGATCCCCTCCAAACATTGTGAAGATCGGGCAGAACACTTATACCATCGCCATAAAGGAAAATAATGGAGATGTACAACGCAGAGTATCTCATGATGAACTATTGGAATGATAAATTTTGTAGCGGCGAAGATCGGACTGCAGTGCGATGACCGCGGTGAGTTTTGACCTGCGATGGGTAGCTCATGAGGGCAATGGCAGCGGTAACTTACAAATGAAATGCAGTGGTCAGGGGCCACCGCAACACTGGCGGCGGCTAGCAATCCATCAATCTCATCAGCAGTTCTGACGTACCTTCAGTCGATGGATCGGAGGGCTGGCAACGCCGTCCATCTCACGGCAATCATGCTTGCTGCCGTGTTAAATCTCAAGCTGTACCTGCTGCGATCCGGAAGTGTTAGTATGGCTGCCGGGAGACTAGACGTTAGACTACCAAGAGGTCGAAGATGATGTTTCTCGATTGCGCAACCAAATTGACGTGGGGTTCGTTGAGCTACCGCGATTCAGACTGCATTTTGTATTGCATAGTAGTGATTTCCAGTGGTCCGAGTCTAAGAACTTGAAATTTTACTTCACAAACGTCGGCACACGCTCGATAAACCGACCTCGTGAAACCGGGACTCGTACCTGTGGTGGAGTCCCCCTCAGTGGTGGCAGGGGTCCTGACGTAGTGCCTAGCGTGAGCCATTCCTCCACCAGTCCCGGTATCAGACAAACCATAGCGCACCCACCTGACATTGTCGATCGTCAAAAGCAATGCTCATTGACAGGCGGGTCCGCGATTTGGCGATGATATGAAGGTGGACATGACGTCACGTCATATTAGCCCTCAACTCATTCGGGGCATGGCCCAACCACCAATCAAAATCGTTGGATAGACCTTGCATTAGCGAGTCCATTATGTTGGGCCAAAATATAATCTATTCTACTGCATTTTGCCAGCGAAGAGTCATCCAGAACGTACGGGACCATCAACAACTATTCGTTCTCTGTCTCTTCTTCGTCTCCGGTGCAGCACTCTCTATTTCCGTTGCATCCACGGCCCCCCTCTTCCGCTTCTTACCAGCAGCAGCAGCAGCGGTAGCCTGAGCTTGAGTTGCCTGCAAGAAATCACGCATGATTCGACCGCCCATCGCGTAGATGTCACCACTCGTAATGTAACCAGGTCTGCCCTCCACTTGACCATCTCGAAGTTTGCCCGCTGAGATTCGCTGGGGTGGAACGAGCGTCACCCTCCGTACCATTCCGGTACGCAAATCTTGCTTTGGTGGCACGATACATGGTTCTTCGTCCACGTACTCCACCTTGTCCTTGTCCTTGTCCAACGACCCGTTCTTCCAGACGTACTTGACGGTCCCTTTCTCGTCTACGTCGATGAGGATGGCTGGGAGAGGGTTCCCATCGACGTCCAACATCTTCTCGTCGGGCGTGAAGACGACTTTGTAAGGGACGTGCCATGATGTGAAGGTACTCCCGGGTACGTCCCGTACCTGTAACGAATAGGGGAGTGTTTTGGCGAGATCGTCAGGCCCGTGACGTCTCACAACTCGTGGAACATGTGGGATGTCTCCACGGAAACGTGTGCTTGCCGTTGTCCTCTTCGTAGTAGTAGTGGTGGTGGTGGTATCCGCGTCGGGAGTTCTGTCCAACTGTGACATATCACCTGAGTTGCTCGAACGTAACTCCACCTGGCTCTTCTGCCATTCCTCATCCTGAAACGTGGGCTGAGACACTTGAAACGGAATACTATACGCATACACCCAACCAAAAACAACCGATCGCGAGTCAATGAGCGCAAGTCTTTGGAAAAGGAACTGGCCCACAACCTTACCTCATTTTATCATGCATCTCCCTGACCGCATCCCGCATCATCCCGCCCATAAACTCCATCTTGGTCGCCAACGCTCGAACGTGTGGCGTGGATTGGACGAGGGGACAGAGTTTTTGAAGTCGGTAGAGCGTCAGAGCGAGGCCGTGGAGCTGTTGTTCCATGAGTTGGAAATGATCTTCGATTTCGGAGGGGAGAGGACTCCATTGGCAGTGAGGGTGCGGGTGGGAGGTGGATGTGGCGACAGGGGTTGGTGGATTGGCCATGTCGGTATTCTACGGAGTGTTGTGTTGGACGCAAAGGACGAGACGGTTGAATGTGTTGGGTAGTGAATCCGGGGATTGAGGAGGGGAGAAGACGACTAACTGTCGACCCCATCATACGCGGCTTATATCTCGCGCGCGTGGACCTGCCCGCTTTGACCGACGTGGACCCACATGTCTCGAAAAAGACAAGACCACAGCTTGGCTGTCATGACACGACACGCCATTGTTCTTCCCGATATATACTTTGAACAGTACTAATCATCATATTTTGGGTCAGAAAAACATCGACATCCTAGAGTTCCAGATCCACGACCTACTGCACGTGTGGTGGGTTACCATGCAAGGGTAATTGTATGTAGAGTAAGTGGCGTATGATATCAAGAAAAAAACACAAAAGAAAAGGCGAAAGGAGAAAAGAAGATCCGGAATCCGTCAAACGATAGAAAGTGTATTGACCAGGATAGATATAATTTCGAGAGAACGTTGAAGAGAGTGGCAGGGAAAAGGTGATAGCAAACGAACGCACGTACGCGGATGGGGAATAAAATATAGAGTAGAGCAACAGTCATGAGAAGCAGGCGGAGGATATGATAACAAGTCATGATCACGAGAGTTGCAGGGCTTCCAAAGCAGGTGGAACGATACGGACAATGTACATGGCACAAGTTGGGAGGCTGGAGATGAAGCAGTTTGCTGTTCCTCACGCTTACCGAGTTTCGCCTCTTGTTTCGTCTACGACCGCTTTCACCCACTGCAAGACCGCAGCCTCGAGCATGGCCTCCCATCCCTCGTCTCTCCGTGCAACGAGACGTGGATCAAAGATCATCGGTGGCTCGTTCGTGGCATATCGGATCCTCCCCGGCGAGGGTGGTGGTGGAGGCTCACTCTGTGCAAGAGGAGAAGACCCTAGAGTTGGATTTGTCGGCGCACGAGCAGGGGATGCGCCCCGTGATTGTGGACGCCCTGGAGTAGCGGTGGGAGGGATATGGTCTGGTCGACCAGGTGCTGATGGAAGAAGGAGAGGAAGGAGGTACCGAAGCCTAAGCGCGCTGGAGTAAATGATATGAGTAACGATCAGACTGGATTATTGGGGAATTGATATGTACCCAGCCCATAGCCGTAAGTTGTCTATTCTTCGAAACGTCCATCCAGTTTTACTTTTCTCGTCCCCATCCGTTCCGTGCGCAGATTGCTCGAGTGAGGCAATGTCATGTATCGAGTCGACGCTGATGAAGCCCCATGGTCTGCGGGATCGACGCACACCAGTGTTGTAAGCGAAGCAGAGACACTGGCCTGACGATAATGCACGGAGCAGAGTAGATTTGTCAGGTGTGGGTGGCAATAACGAACGGACATCTCCAGGGAGCAGTGCCGTCAACATTGCATGTGCACGGCCTACAGAGGCAAATATTAGGAATGAAACACGTTCTTTTTCGCGATGGGACACCAACCTATAGGATCATCCTCGAACAGAGAGCGCTTTGCCCAGTCGGGGAGATCTTCTTCGTCTACGGTCTCCATTTCGGAAAGAGGCTCCATCTCCTCCGGCTCTTCCGTTAGCGACATGGAGCGCATAGGCTCGAGGAGGCCAGACGAAGAGGCGACGCGCCTCCCTGAACGTGGTGTTTCAGCCGGGAAGCGAAGAGAGAAAACGTCGCCTGAGCTGACTCTCCGATTCTGCACTCGACCTTCTTTCGCTTTTTTCGCCGACCGCTCCCTCTCCCAACCACGCTTTCCGTCTTTGGCACCACCGAACAACACATCGTCGATGAGGTCTATATATCGTCGGAACACTTCCCGCTCCTTTCCAATGTCTTCTAGTTTGATGTCCTGTTTGTAGAGCCACCCACCACCAAGTACTAGCCGATCGTCCCAGTACTCTCGCTTCTCCTGCTCTTCGTCTGCATCGCGGTCATTCTCGTCCTCCCAGACTGGTACAGATTCATAGCGACCTTGTACGTGCACAAACGAGATCGACATATCGGGATCGACTTGAGGGAGGTCAGAATCATCGTCCGATACCG
The DNA here is from genome assembly GCA_038092895.1 of Chalciporus pseudorubinellus. Lineage (NCBI taxonomy): Eukaryota > Fungi > Basidiomycota > Agaricomycetes > Boletales > Boletaceae > Chalciporus > Chalciporus pseudorubinellus. Next base: position 5,680 of record JBBPRG010000518.1, on the reverse strand, counting down.
CAACCGGCGATGCACAACGAGAAAGGATGTGTTGACCTTGTGAGGAACCGTGATCGCTTTGAGCATCGTAGGCTTCGTCAGATAGTGGCACCCTTGCGCGTTCCTCGAGCTCGCGAAGCGACGCAAGAACCTCTAATGCTGACTTCCGGATCAAGGACAGAGGATCTAGTTGAGTCTTTGGTTGAGTCGAGGTGCGTTTTGGGACAGGCGCGCTCGCGGCAACTTTGTTCCGGTACTGGCTGCGGAGTGTACCAGCTGATTCGTCGGGGAGTGCGATGACGTAGTTGCGGACGGAACGAACGGCGTGGGTGGTCGTCTTGAGAACGTCGAGAACGTCGATTACGCGGGATGATGGAGGGAGATTGCTGTTCGGATCAGTGGCGCTAAGTGGTATATCCCAAGCACGGGTGACAGCGGTGAGGCCCTCAATGACACTAGGAAGGAAAGAATCTGGATCTGTCTCGTAGCTCTTGACATGTGGAAACATGGGCTGTCTAATCTCTGGGACCGCGGGAGATGGAGGAAGCTCAAAGTCCATGATGCTACCTAGGGAAGGTTTTGACATGTTCAGGCTGGAGATACCACCAATTGCTGGTACGAGCTGGCTGTTCAACTTCTTTGACGGACTTGAGAGAGAGCTCTGAGCATGGAGGCGGGAATAGGGATGAAACGCGAACGTACTTTGTGTTGGCGACGATGCCCGTCTTCGTGAAGTAGTGCTGTAGATGCTCAATGCTACCGAGAGTCATGACGCTCTGACGCTTTGCTGCGCTGCGACTGAACGGCTTGACCGGTTTGTTACTCGAATTCATGTTCGGATAGAAAGCAGTCAGGCGACGAGTCTTCGTGGTGGCCGTCTCTGATGCGGGCGAGGAGGCCTCTCCCTCGCCCGAGCCTGTGAGGTCTGGGGTGAGGGCTGGGGGAGTTGAGGAGGAGAACGCGGAGGGCATCTCTTGACGACGGGGAGGACAGCGACGGGGCTGGTACGACTTGACGACTTGTTCGTCCTCGCCGTGCTAGACAGTCATCGGCAAGTACCCAAAAAGGAAGGTAATAAAGATAATATTCTTTGGGGCAGCAGGGGGGTCACGAGGGGGGTCGCGATGAGCATGACGTAATCCACTATAACGGGTTTGCTTGAGTGGACTGTTTCGCTCGGTGATGGCAAAGGACAGACACTACTGGGCACAGCTCAGAGCTGCCCTCACGGCCGGTCTCTGGTCAGCTGCATCTCCAGCAAAGGACCCCCATGGCTCCGCCCTCTCTTGGTCAGAACTCCTCCGCAAATTCAACAAGCACTGCAAGGGATTCCACGACATCGCTGAGATTGCCTCCCAGACACACGCCCTCTCTATCTGGCTCTCCGCGAATGCTGCAGACGAAGACCAGCTCGGAGCGGAGCGAAATGGAGAATTTCGTCTCGGCGCAGAGTGCATGTTGCTTCCGGAACGCATCGAAGAGGCATCCGGAGGGTTTGAGGCACTTAAGAAGCTCCAGACTACACACTCCGATGTACGTCCACGCTGGTCATTTGTGTTGTACACTTGTTCAGCTGAACTTATCCAGTCTCTAATGTTCGCTCTCGCGTATTACGCGTATGCACTAGGCCAGCCGTCCGAATGTCTTGCGTACTTGGCCAAAGCACCAATCCTCACGGACGGGCCAGGTCACATACTTGCCTCTTCTACCATGCGATCCGATGGCTCCAATCTCCAGGTTCCCGGGTCAACCACAGACACGTCATCCTCATGGACTGGCAGCTTTTTGTCCGCCGATTCTTCTGCCACGACGGACATCAAGGATGGAAAAGCTTGGGCACTGACAGAGTCCATCAGAAGCATCTGTCTTCAAGGTTAGCACTTTTTTGTTCCTTGTTTCGTTCATGTCACGCGATTGTCGGTCTAGGCATGTCTCACGAGAAACTCAACCCCTCGGACCCCGAACTGGCCATCCAAGCATACGCCACCGCGTTTCCTCTGCTAAAGATTGTCGAATTTGATGTACCACCCGCACTGAATGCACACTCACTCTCTTCCTCGTTTACCCAGTATCGCGAACTTTGGCGATGGTCAGAACGTCTCTTGTTCCGTGCCATCACGTTACTTGCTCGAGTTCGACCTCTCGATGATCAGGAAGGCCACATTTGGAACTTCTTCACCCACTACGAGTCTTGCAGTGCACATTGGCCTCCAACATTCCGCGCCTCACATCGCTCGATTATCGCCGTACTTCATCTACGCGCACTTATTATCCGATTCCGCACTTCCTCTTCTAAACCCATTACCCCATCACCCAGTCTACAGTCAGAAAAACCTCCCCAATGGCTCAATACAGCAAGATCGATCATCAACGAGTATCGCACAATATTAGATAAATGCACTCAATTTCCCAGGGCCGGACAACGCAACGTAAAGGTGGAAGATCTAGTAGATCTATGTGTCGCTGTTTGGGAAGCAAGTGGAGCAATGGCAGATCGAGCGCAATGGGTAATTGACGTGAGTAAACCTTCGACTATGTCCTCATGGATTCCTAAGATAGCTGAGTAGGTCCTCTGGTGGGCTACACGACTTACCTTTAACTCCTACCGTATCTTCCGTCACATGAGTCGGCTTTTATATGTCTCAGGGGATACAGAGCTCGCAAGACGGACTTTGCGACTGTATATTGAGGTCGTAAGTAAGATCCGAGCCGCCGGATTAGATGGCGACTGTGATACCGACCGTTGCTGGGTGGAGACATTGGTTGAAGGCTCAAGAATGCTGTGCCGCCTGGCACTTTCTCGACCTGGCTCGAGCGCGCTCGAAGAAGCAGAGGAAGCAGGGGAGTTGGTAGATAAGGCGAAAACACGGTTGGACACCACCGACAAGGAGCTTGTCGCCCGAGTCGCGCTTGCAGAGGGGCTGTGGAATACCGTTACTGCCCTCTCCAGTGAGTCATCCCATTACATGCGTATGAACCGTGTTTGATTCTGTGAATACCCCAGCGCGAGATCCTGAGACTCGGCCTGAATGCTTGCGCAATGCGTTGGAGAACTATATTCGGTCCGTGCAGACGTTCCCAACACCCGGCGCATACCATCAACTTGCCCTGGCTCTCGCTCTACCCGGTCCCTCGCAGAACCTCGAGGAAGCCATCACTGCTGCGCGTGCTGCAGTGGAAGGTACTCCTAACGAGATTCGTCATTGGCACCTTCTCGGTCTACTTCTCACCGCACAAGGACAGTGGGTCAAGGCACGAGAGGTCCTCGAAATAGGTGCAGGGATGAACGAATCTTCGACCCCATCAGAAACAGAGGATCCCTCAACCAATGCGGATGCCCCTGCTGCGAAGGAGATACTGGTTCACGAGATGATTCTTGACCCAGATGCTGTCACGATTCCCCCTTCTGCTACCCTTCTGTGCACCCTTCCTGACCACCCCAATTCGACACCTCAAGACGCTTTCGAGCATGCATTACAGCTGAGGCTCACACAGATGGCGTTGACGGAGCATGTTGACGGAGCGGAAGGAGCGGAGGGTAAATGGGTGGATGTATTCGGGTGGATTGCAGAACGAAAAGGGACCGTTTCCGAAACGCAACGTGCGTGATCTCACTTTTCACTTTTTTCTGATCGTGAAGACCTTTTTTCAGTGAGATCCTCGGTGGACACTGGATCGCGCTCCGCAACTACACAGGTGGAGTCGACAGTCATCGTTACTGAACCAAAGGAGGAGACCGCGGGTGAAGTCAAGACGGAGCTCCACATCCCTGTGGAACCTGAGCGCAAGCGATCGATAAGCACGTTAGAACCTCCTCCGATAACTGTCACACCGGCGACGCCTGCAGATCCAGACCGTAGGTTTCCCTTGCCTCCTCTTAACAAGGTCAAACGCTCCATCTCCACGGATCCTTCGACGGGAAAGAAGATGCAGCAGATGCTCAAGAGTCGTGTTCATATGGGTCAAGCGAAGATCACCACGATCTCGAAGAAGATTGGACATGGTGTCGTCAGGAATGGGAGTTTGAATTTGAGGCGGTCGACCTCTGCCCCTGGTAAGTGTCATCACCTTTGAGCTAGTGCTGTGACTCAAGTATTTTGAAAGATTTCCATGCGATACTCCACAATCAACACTACCAAGCATCCTCGATACATTCTCGGAGACGACTGCGTTCGCTGAAGCGTCAAAATACCAACGAGGACAGTGATAACCCGGTTGATGACTGTCCCCCACCTCCGCCGCCCGTACCACCTCCGCAAGAATCGAAGCCTATTCCTCAAGCCTCTCGAGAAGACAAGTTGTTGAGCGAATTATGGGCGACATCGGCCGCAACCTTCCGAAGACTTGGCAAGGTCGATCAGGCTAAAGGTGCGATACAGGAAGCCGAGGTCAAAAATCAAGAGAACCCTGCTGTCTGGGTTCAGGTGTGTTCCAGATTTCCCTCCCACCGCGCATATGTTGATGGTGTTTGGATGCTAGTTCGGACTATATCACCATGCATTGAACCACGACCGGCAAGCGATCGAAGCCTTCCAGAAAGCGCTCTTCATGTCCCCAGACGACGTCTCCGCCGCCATTCACATGTGTCGGATCTACCTCGACTCTCGCTCTACCTCCCAGTCCCAATCCTCCGAAATGGATGTCGACGCGGACAAGGTGGATTTGAGCGCCGGTCTGTTGGAGTACATGACGCGTGGTCCGGGATGGGACATTCCAGAGGCGTGGTATTATCTCGCCAAGGCGTATGGCTTGAGAGGTCAGAAGGATAAACAGCGGGAGTGCCTCACGACGGCGTTGTCGATGAGCGAGGGGAGGTGTATTAGAGATATAGGACGCGCGGTGGTGGTGTCTCTGACCTGCCGCAAGCCCTCGAATGTCTCGAGGATTTTTGCCTTCTTCTGCGCTGTACGCGTGGCTTCCTCCTACATACGTACCGGTCAGTTTATTAGATTGTGGATCTTTTTGTGAAGCCTTATTTTGGCTCAGTTACCTGGTGGGATTTCCATACGCATGCTATGCGCATCTGGTGTGGATGTTATCCAGCTTCGGGAAATAAGAAGTTCTCGGATTCGAACGACTGTCGCATTGTGTGCTTGTGCTTCTTTCTTAGCTGTTCTCCCTTCACTCAAGGTACTAAAGGGGCGTTGGGGCGTCGCTCTCGATTATCCACCTCTTTCTTTCCCTCCCCTTCCATCCCATTGACAGAGTCTGCGCCGTCTTGACGACTCGCGCATTTTTTTCGTCCCCTTTGTTGTGGCGACCCGGACTCTTGCTCAGAGGTGCTTTCCTTGATGCTGCGTCCACTGTCACCTCTCAGGCTGTTTCTTCACTGTTCAACAATGCGACGCTTGTCTAGGAGACATATCATGCGGATTCCTGTTGCATGCATATCTACACTAATGTTTCGGTCGAATCTTTTAGTGTCGATTTCCATGCAACCGTTGATTCCAAATTCGAAGCTGGCAATGGATGTTCGGAGGGGCGCTCAGGCTTCGTTGGAATACGGGTAGGATATGTCGGTGAAAACACAACCAAGGGCCATGTTGGCATCGAGCGCTGAGAACTGAGCTCTGTCTTGTAGCGAGTACTTACCTGTACTTACCATACATACTAGTCCTTACCTGATGTTTAGGCCTTGTTCAAGACTCATCCAAACTCGACCTGAAGACTCCCGGTGCCGCAGGAGAAAAAGAGGATCATC
>JBBPRG010000517.1:0-11680 GCA_038092895.1 Chalciporus pseudorubinellus | reverse complement strand
ACCATAGGTCTCAGACTCGAATACAAGGACGTCCTGGTAAACCGACTTTTCGACGTGGAGGATTTTGTTGACCTTGAAGGTCATGGCTTGGCCGGGCCATTGGGAAGAGATCTCCCTGAACCAACCATCTACAATTGATCAATCTCTTGATTAGTTGTGAGAGAGTTTGCTAGAAGCTGCACCTTGAATGGAGGGGTGAGATAGAGGAGCCATGTCTGTCTCGTTCAAAGTGGTTTGAATGGATGATTCGGAGAGACTCGGAGTTGGACGAGGTCGATGACTTGTCAATGGTTTGAAATGACTCGAGTACACAATCTTATCGCTCATCTCGGATCTAACGTTATTTATGTTCAGGGGACTATTGTTAGTTTCTCCCGCTCTGCGTACAGAGACTGTACAAAGACGCTTCCGGGTCGTTTTTAGCGCGTCATAAGTAGCTACTGAGGCTTTCTAGTCAGGCGATCCTCACCGTGACTGGCACCACGATGTAACACGCGATCCAGATTCCAGACGACGACTCTGGTCTTCCATCCATTCGCGTCCCCGGAGATCAGAAGGAGGTGAGGCCTTAGGCAGTACACATTTTCCAGCAGGCCCACAATGATTTTCCAGTCGCGTGAGTGATCATCTTCCTCGGGGAAACTCCAACCCTTTGGAATCGGGGATTGGGAGTCTGTCAGGGAACCAATCACTGGCAGGGCAGGGGATGGTGTCGATCCAGACAATAGCATTCCGACTGTATCAAAGTAAGGATGGGATATTAGCAATGCTATTCTCCTCAGCCCCATGAACTCGACCTTCGATCCTCGCCTTTCTTGTGGTCTTGCCATGGATCTACCAATGCCAACCCGAGCGTTCTACTACACCCCACGAACTTGAACGAGATGGTGGCGGAAACCCACCGGACTACGCTGTAGATGTGGTGTTGGTGGCGAAAGGTCGGGAGCGGTGGTAGGCGGTGTGACGGTTGCATTTGGAAGACGACACGCCTTTATCGTATACTAGTTTCTTCACATTGATTCAAACCTAATCAATCCATATTAGTACAGAAAGTAGTTCGGTGCAGATGATATGTTTCTAGAGGTTTTCAGTGCTCAGCGTTTTTGGGTCGGAGACTCGGATGATGGTGGTAATCGTCATCATGACAATCATTGGGCAGTCTGGATCATTGCGCGTCCAACCATATGCACAGAGCTCTAAAGAGTTCACCGTGACTCATCCGTCGCAGTTCAGCCGACTTCTATCCTCATTGAGCGTGGCATTCCAACTCATTAATGTGCCAGAACATCATTTTCTTTCGGCTGTTAAGCTCCAGTACGGTGCGGCAAGCAGCGGCATCTTCTTCACTAGGACGCTTGAAGGTCTCTGAACGCCAGTTGGCAAGCGGCCTTTGAGTGCTTTGATTCCCCGAACCCATCTAGCGAGTCACATCGTCCGATACGTTTGGGAAATCAAACACTCTGAGGTATCACGTTTACAATTAATTTTACCTCGTCTCTACCCTATTGCCTCTTGTTGCTCACAGATTCAGCAGGGACTGTTCAGCGAAGGTGAAAGCAAATAGAGGTATGTTGTCAAAAGTTTGGTCCTTGTGATTTATTTGAATGATTTCAAGGTTTGGCAGTTTTATGCGATCGACTAAATTGGGACGCACAATGAGCGGACTAGAAAACAAACGATCTCAGCGAATGCGTCGTGGCGGCCAATCGCTATCGTATCCGTCTTCGATCAGCTGTGAGTAGGTAAGTTTGGTGCTCAGGCCCCTTTGTATTGTCACATCGGACAGTTCTGGAAACGTTTTTTTATTCATATACCCCCCTGGAATACGGTGGATCTGTTCAACAAAGGGCACCGATTCGATTTAATGCACTGAGCTTATATCCTCCTCTCTCTCCCTCACTTTCAAGTTCGCCACGACATGCATCAGAAGAAGAGTCTCGACGACACCTGCGACATTTTCTTGTCGCGGAGCCGCATTAAGTCTCCTTCTCTCCTTCAGCGGTCTGTTAGCGAGTTCCCTCAATATTCGCCAACTTTGTCCCTGGACAGCATAAAGGACTCGTCTTGTTTTTTCCCGCCGAGGTCGCCTGGGTACTTTGAGGCTATTGACACAAGGACCTCGTCTGCCTCCATGAGACTGCTTCCTTTGCCTGGTTCCTCGGGCATACTACCCCCGAAACCTACGCGCTCAGTCAACGGTCGTCATCATATCCCTCGTCCTCGCAACCCTTTCATCCTCTTCCGTTGCGACTTTGTTCATCAACGAAAGACGCAGCCGAGGACCGAAGCAGATGATACGAACATCTCCCGTATCGCTGGAGAAATCTGGCGCAAGATGACCGCTGAAGAAAAACGACCCTGGGTCGAACTCGCTGCTTGGGAAAAGGAACGCCACGCTCTCATTTTTCCCGATTACAAATACGCGCCGGTCCAGGGTGGCTCAAAGGGCAAGAACTTGAAAGGAAAGAACGAGAGCCTAGCTTTGGACGAATGCACAGCACGCCAGCTCTCTCAGATGGTCGCTTCTCTTTCTGCGCAGTTCCCTACCCAAGGTTCATCATCCGAAAATGCGGAAGGCAAGCCTACGCCAAGGGGCCGTCGCCGGCCTGAACGCTCGCGGCCTTACCCCCAGCCTCTCCCTCGGAGACGCTCGTCGTCTTGCCCTCCCGTCGGTGCAGTGCCTGTTCCAGCGATCCCAGTGTTGGAAGGTTGGATCCCATCTCTTGTAGCTCAAGACGACATGCCAGTGAGACGTCGCCCAAGCCAGACCGTCATGTACCAGTCTGTGACGTCACAGACTCTCACCGAACCGTTTTTTCCAATGCCCGCTGGCTATCGCCTCCCACTCGCTTTCCAAGATAACAATTGGCTCAGTTCGCCACAGCCATGTCCATGGATGCCCAACTTGAATGTTGCATATCCCGCCTCCGATACGATCCTAGATTCTGAGTCGAGGGATACGTGGAGCTCCTATATCTGTGCAAACAAACCTGTACGCCCGCCTTCCAGGTTCTGAAATGTTTTGAGGTGGCTTACATGTATAACAGATTTTTTCACCTGGTACGCGAGACCCAGGGTTGACCGAAAATGAGTTGCTGCGCATGCAAAGTCTCACCCTCGGTTCAACGTTCACCGATCCCTTTTCCTCCCCGCCCTCCGACGTTAGCTCCGTCGCTAGTGACTTCAATCATCCATTCCCTAAACACATCTCGCCCCTCGACTGCTCCGATTTCTCCAGTGGCTCATCCTCCTCCGGAATCTTCTGTACTAACTAAGAAATGGTCACATCTTATACTACGATAAGGTAAGGCGAGTCGTCACAGCTTCCATCGCGACGTTTCTCACATTCATCATTCATAGACCGCGTATCTATGACTTTTGAGTTGAATTCTGGCGCTGCATTCCTCCTTCGTACTCCCAAAGACACAGGTTGTCTGGGTCCTTTAAACAACCTCTCACTCGCTCTAAGACAACAAGATTCGTTCTCCATCATGATATTCCAATCTTTGTACTTTTCCGAATGACCAACACGACTGTTCTGACGCTTCTAGAACCACTTCAAGTTGTACACGGACCTCCACACCCCCATCCAATAGTCATCCCATGTTGTCCCTACTAGACTCTCAATAGCTCTCGATAGTTACTATTTAACTCGATGTATACGCACTTGTAGTATTGCGGTCTTGATAATACGACTAGTGCTGCATACGGACTCCAAAGTGATGCTCGTCCAAGTCACTACTAGGCACTAGTAGTACTTGAGACGTGTCATCATGACCACTTTTGCCGTTTTTCGTTGATGCTCATTTGTGAGCCAACTTCAATTTGCTTGAACGTAACCACATGCAACTCAAGCAGCGACTCGGAGATTCAGGCTTGACTCCAGAGATGTTGGTTGAGACCTGACAAACAGTTCAATATTTTTCCTTTACTTCCTAATGCTCTCTCCAACTTGTTTGCCACGACTTGGATCGATATCTCGGGCCCGAATCACGTTTCCGAGTCATCTGCCTGACATCAGGCTCACGGTCCTCCACCTCCAACACATCCGACATTGCTCTCACTCCTCCTCTGCATCTCCCCAGTCCAACTCGAAGATGCCAAGTAAAAACAAAAAGCCCAGCGTCCCCGACGAAAAACACCTCTCATTACCCGCCCACCGCGAAGCAGCCATCCCGATCATAGACACCCACACCCACCTCCTATCTACCTTTTCCTCTTACAAGCGTAAGTACCCAAACGGAAAATACGATACAGTATGGGATTTCGTTCGGGGGATGTATGATGGCCGGAACGTCAAGGCGATCGTGGACGTGTGGTGCGAGGCACCAGTGCAGCGGGCTTGGAAGGAGTTGGCTGATTCGGCGTTGACTCCAGAGGATAGAGCGGAGAAGTGGGGAGGGATGGAGTATTGGTTCGTGATGGGTAAGTTGTGATGGTTTTTGTTTTGGATGTGAGTTGACAGCTGGGGGATAGGTGTTCATCCGTGGGTGGATTCTTCGGGCCATTTCATCGAGGCGTACTCACTGGTTTTTAGTCACGATGCGAAACTTTACGACAATGCCGTCGAACGGTCGATGTAAGTCCCCTTCACATCGCGTTTATCCGATCTCATGCGTCGTCACCAACAGTCTCGCTGCCATGTCTCATCCACGTTGCGTGGGATGGGGAGAGATTGGACTTGATTACCACTACGACAATTCTCCTCGCGAAGTACAACAACGGGTCTTTGAGAGACAATTACAGCAGGCTGTCAAGCTAGGAAAGCCGCTCACCATCCACACCAGGGAAGCAGAGGAGGACACTGAACGTATAATGAAGAAGGAGGTACCTGCCGATCATAGGGTACGTCAGGCTTTCTCGTCTTGTGTATCTTGACTCGAGAGAAACTTCATCTATCCTCTTACTCACGTTGTTCATTGTCAGATTCACATCCACTGCTTCACCGACTCACCTGAGTTTGCGCAGCGAATGCTAGACCACTTCCCTAACCTTCACATTGGTATCACGGGGGTCATCTCGTACGCGACGAACCTAAACACCTCTGTGCTTGTACGGCAAATGGCTACTAGCACTGGAGGACCACGAATCCTTCTGGAGACGGATGCCCCATTCATGGTTCCTTCGAACATATACGGTTCGCTGCCAGAACTGAGGGGGAGACTGCCTCTCTGTCATACGGCAATGATACCCTGGGTGGCCGATTTCACTGCGGGCGTCATCGGCGATGGGTGGGGGCCGGCGAATGTCATGAATCGGGCGAACAAGAACGCTCAGGTGGTGTATGGAATATGATATATCCTAATGAATGACAAGCTGTTCCTTTAAACCGATAAACCCCAAGGAGGGAAAGCTACATTCCCAAGGTTCTCCGTTGACAGAGGTCGTTTCACCTACTCGGTAGTATCCGCTCCGATTCATGATTCTGTGGCGACCTCCTCCCGTGAGCGTAGGATCTTTGTATCCATCTGATTCCGAGGCCTACCCGTGCTTTTTACCTGGTCTGAAGTGTTTGAATCAGCGTAACTAGTGCAAGACTTGAACATAGTATCGGACGCTGGGTCTCCGCTGCACGCCATTGTTGCTCACATATACAATGCATATGCATATGTGATTGAACTGCATTGTTGCGTTTGCCACTGTTTCTCACTGGGTGCTATGTATGGAGGCGGAATTTTGGCACCGTCGATGCAGTTGGGTTGATATTTCCTTCCACTCTTTCCGCGGTTTGCGAGTGAAGGAGGTGCAGGTTTTGGCTTGTTTGTACCCAGTAGGACGGTCCGGGAGGTCCACCGCACCGATTCCTAACTGTTTTTCTCTTTTACGTGAACCAATTGGTGTTTGATCGACTCGGTTGCGCGTTAACCACTACTTCCCATTGCAGGGCACTCGAAGAGCCTCGACAGGCGTGTCCCGGTTGACAAATTCCAGTCCGTGTTTCCCTCGTTCTAATAGTTCCAACCCGAGCCAGTATACGGCTTCATGGTTCCATTCAAGTTTCAGCCTCCTTTGAATCCAAGTTTGCTCCCATTTGTAAATATCTGCGCTAAGACAAGAACTTCTTCCCTCTTCTCGTCTGTATGTGTACCTTGATGTCAACCTGGATACCATCTCCGGTTGGTGCCTCGCTTTCCAAAGGAAACCCTCGGGACCGGCAACTGGTGCATGGGCAAGCTGCTGGTCATTCTAAAAAACAAGAATAATCACTCCCAGGTATCATCCCAGCATTTTTATTACACCCACGGTCGACCACGCACTTCTACCGGGCCGACTGATGCTTCGAAAGAAAGAGAAAGTCTGTATAAAAAGGGAGCCGTGCTTGTTGTGATTGCCAACGGACATTCGATTGTTCAACCCGCGCATTGTTCAGTATGTTCTCTGCGCTCGCTTTTTCTTCTCTGTATGCTCTCGCCAAGGCGGCGACCGCTTCCACTAACTGCGTAGACACGATCTCTTCGCTGAGTGATGTGAGCACTGCGGTACAGTGTACGACTGTGAACACCAATGCCTTCACGGTCCCAGCTGGTCAGACGTTTAGCTTGAACTCGCTGGATGGTACCATTGTCAACGTGCGTAAGTATCCGTAGTCTGAACCTTTCCAACGTGATCGGCTGACGACCACTTAGTGGGTGAGGTTCAGTTCGGGAACCTTAGCTGAGCTGGTCCACTCTTTGATGTCAGGTACGTCGTACTTTGGATTTATCGACATGGTGCTTCTTCAGTAACCTTGATCGTTCGACAATAGAGGAAATAACATTACATGTGAGACGTCTTCGACTGATGTTCTTGGGCAATTCTAATAGCTATCAGTCAATGGGAACGGTCAGATATGGAATGGTGGAGGACCTTTTTACTGGGTAAGTGTAATCCGTGGTGATTATGCGATGATCCTTCATCGAACAAATGTAACTTAGGATGGTCTTGGTACCAATGGCGGCGTTAACAAGCCCCATTCTATGATGAAGTGAGTACTCTCAGTTGAAACATGGTCTTCGTGCAGTTCATTCAACGAAGAAAACAATAGGATTCGGATTTCGGGCACACTCTCTGTACTTTGTTGTTCGTTGTATCCAATCCACTTTAGCTCTTTCTATGGTAGGATGTTCATGTCGTCATTGCGCCTGCACAATGCTTCTCTCTAAACAACCCTGGTCCTTTGGTCGTCAGCGGTGTTGTTGTTGACGACAGTGAGTTTTCTTGTAGATCGCCTTTGGTATTCCTCATCCTCATTCGCTCTAGGCCAGGGAAACTAGGACACAATATCGACGGCTTCGATGTCAGTGCAAACGACCTTGCCATCCAACAAAGGACAATTACTGCAATGGTAGTCACGGTATCTCCATTGTACGTGGAAATACTCATTCTGATAAGCGAAGGCGTATCCCCATCGCTGGATGCTGCAGGGTTCCATTGCATCCAACGTTATGGCAGAGGGTGTTGTCGTTCAGGGAAACATAGTCGTTAACGGGTACTTGTTTATACCGACGCATCGAAGCTTCTCACACTCAATGATTTTTTTCACAGCCAACAAGCATTCCGCATCAAGACCGATGAAGTCGCAGTTGACAGCACAGTCTCTAATGTGACCTATATCGTATGTGAACTCTCATCGGTTACAGCGGTAGGGTTCCCTGAGAATTCATCCGCAGGACAACATCGCGACGAACCGCACCTCGTACGGTGTCTTGATCGCTCAGAGTTACCCCGCTTCCCTCGGGACGCCCGGCAATGGTGTCTTAATAATTGTGAGTGTGTCTGCTAGAAAACAAAGCAGGCATTGATCGAGTTCTTGTGATAGGACGCCAACTTCTACCCAGGCACGACCACCGTAAACATTGCAGGGCAGGGTCTTGTGATGGTGCGTCTGATGTTGGCACAGGTCACCTGACAAGTGATAGAAACTGATGTGGTCTACGCAGGTACTTGGAACTGGGCGGGCTTGAAGACGAGTGGCGGCAAAAGAGGGCCGATGAACAACATCACTGTTATCACTGGCTACCCCCAGTAGTTGTACACAGGACATTGTTTCTCCGAAAATATCTCTACGCCTGCCAACTGCAGAGAGTCATCCATGTTTGATTGATTTGTACAATATTTTTTCTTGTGTCTCGGACTGTTGATGATCGGCTTTATGATCCGCATAGGCGCCTTCCATTTAGAGGCACTCACTTAGTACAGACTCGAACTTTCCCCCGGCCCCAACCTCGCTCGATACCCTTCCCTTCCTTCCTCACTCCCTCCAGAAATTCCGCGATGGATCCCTACGATGATAAACCATGCTTACTCTGTTCAGTTCCGGGCTCGTACTGCAACTGCGAACTTTACGGTGTTTCCTGGTCCCCCTCGTTGCCTCCTGTCCAGGCACCCCTGTTCCCCTTTGACGAATACGAGAAACCTGCCGATCTGGACGAAATAACCCATTGTATGCTACTAGGAAACCGTTTCCTGGACAGTCCTTTCGAACAAGAGCAACTCGAAATTGGCGACACGCTGGTTTGGCTAGGCCCAGGAACACTGCCCCCTTGTGTAGCATCTGATACCGATCCAAATAACAACAACGACTTGGACTACAACGTGACCTGGAAATTTCCCGACATATCCCCTCCTCCTCCCGATTCTTCTTCTTCGCCTATCGGATATGGTACCGATCCAGTGTCATCCGATTGGGACTGTGCCTCGCCACCGTCGACGGATCCAGTTTTGTCAGTGTCACGCCTCGAGGACGTGACTGTGGGTCCACTCTCCAACTTGCTGTATCGTGACTGTCATCCTCGTGTTGGTGGCGGATCATATCGAGGGACAGCCATCACCGGGTTTGCGGTTCAAAATGAAATCACTGTTCCTATTTCCCCTTCGACTACGACGACGACAAATCGCCCTCCCACTCCCCGTCCGAGCTTCGATTTTCTGGCCGAAAGGATCTGGTTCACTGATATGGGCAGATCCTTACAGAGTCAACAACACCCTCCAGAGATGTCGAGTAATCCCTTGAAACAACTTCGAGACGAGAGCAGCCACTGCGCGATCGAGGCTGACGGAGCGGTCGAATGCGCTGACGGTTATACGCAGGATGTATGTGCAGATTCGACTCCAAAAATCTCCGTAACGGAGAGCGATCGCAAGTTCGTGGCGAAACATGAAGAGATCGATCACTTCCACAGCAGTCTCGCTCCTGTATCTCGTCGACATGATTCTTGGGTCAGTTCCAACATTCCACCCTCCAAAAAGCCTACGGAATACACTTCACCACCTTGCCCTGTGAGCAACCAAGACTCTCAATGCGCCACAGCGTCTGTACCAAATGGAAACAATGATTCGACATCCAAGTCGTCTTCTACTCTTACTCAAGCCACCCTCGACAACTATATGTCAGTGAAACGCCGCCGCCGCTCGACGATCGACCGTTCCTCTCCATCCAAGAAACCGAAGCTCGACCGAACAATGCATCGCAAACCCTCTTCCAGCAACTCGGGTTCGAAGTCAAAGTACCACGCAAGAGAGCCTGCCAGCATTCGACGAGCACGATCCTTGAGATCAGAAGCGTCTATATATTCCAACACATCAAAGGTACGACGATGATCCCAGTGGTGGTTCAATGCCGTTCACAGACGCGCATATATGCGTCTCTCTATCCCTCCCAATCAGGATTCGGATTTCTTCTCATCCTCCCAACGGACACCGATTTTTCAAGCTCGCATTGAAAAGAAGTCCTCCGCTACTAGTTTTCCACCAACAGCGCCAAGCACGCCACTCCCAGATTCCGCGGACTATGAACGCTCAAAGGCAGACCCATTGTCTCGGACGATCGCAGTCTATCGACATTCCTCCGAAGCAGATCCCGAGAAAGAGATACCCCCTGTCCCTGTCATAGCGCCGCCACCGTATCCGATACCCACCACCGTTCGCTGCAAGGAAGACCAAGCCATAGATCGTCTCAAATGTCTTTTACTCAGGGAACGCGCTGAGCGTGAAAGAGATGGTTTGAGTGTCCACGACGAGAAACGTGCCAGGACATTGAAACCCGAGACCTCACTCTCTCGACGTGATAGTGCCAGCACCACGGATTCAAGTAACAACGGCGGTCACTCCCAGTGGGAAGAGGAGAGTACGCGCTCTGCAACCGAGTGCTCAGAGAGCCAGAATACAACAACACAGAGTGTGAAGACGCTATGTGCACAAAATCGACACCACACTCGCAAAACGTGGTCCGACTCGTTTGGCATTCCTGATAGTTTTCGGAAGAGTATGGTAACCTGGATGCTTGAAGTAAGGGTCGTGTACTTCTGTTTGATAGATTCTGACGGTTTCTTAGGTGCTTCCGGACCTACCACAGCCTGGATATACCGTAGAGCTTTACGATCAGCTCAAGAACTTTCCGCAAACACGGTTTCATGCCGTACATATGTTTTATCGCTATTTTCTCAGACCCCAGAAAGCAGAATTCTGGAAACTCGCCAACGAACGCTGCAAAAGGTACGATACACGCGATGATTTGGAGGAAGATGGTTGGAATCTTGCGTGGGCGAGTATCGCATTGAGTCATAAGGTGAGCATAAATTTTTTGATGACAGGAACGTCACCTCGATGATGGTATCATTTAGCTCCATCGTGACGTCCTTCCACCCCTTGAGCCGGTATACACCTGCGAGTTTCTCCAGATAGTGCCGCTGTCGTGGATGCGTCCCAGTGCCGTCGAGGTGAGTAATGCAACAGTTTCAAGTTGGCAAGTAGTAGGCGATACTCACCATATCAACACAGCGCTCGCAGCGTGATATCTTCCAAACCTTGGATTTTACTCTGGGGAGCTGCATACCGCAGGATGTGATGGATGAGTTGTGGGATGCGTTGCCTACCCTGCGAAAAGCGGTTAACCAGATTCTACGGGGCTGGACGGTCGTTCAGCGCGAGACCTGGGGCAAGTTATTCGAGGCTCTCGTCGGTGAGTTTCAGTCGATCCAAATAGATAGGCCAACCCTCTCATTCGTGGATCTCATCCAAATGCAGAACCAGACGTAATGCAATACCCAGTCACCTTGCTTACGGCTGCAGCGCTCATCGACAGCTTGACATCAGCGTTGGCCCTCCAGTTCAAGATAGAGGCGGAAGATGCAGGACCGAATGCTTGCAAATGCAAGACAGCGCCCGAACCGCGTGTTCCTGAACGTGCTGGTGTCGAGCCGACGTCGTGGCAGATAAATGTTTTTGAAGCGACGCAGTTGGTAGAGGGTGTCATTTTGGACGTGAAAGACGTGCTTCAGCTTTCGGACGTGAGTGCTTCGATGATCTGAGTTCGGGGCTGACTGTGTGGTTTGCAGATGGAGCTAGACGAATGCAGAAAGTGGTTTAGTTACGTCGGTCAAGAATGACCCTCGTTTACAGGTAGATATGGACGACTAGCGGACGATTGCAATTGTGCTCGTACTTAGTTGCCTTCCTAATTTGTACATTCGGGATTTCGTCGATGACGTCGGTGTAGTTGAGGGTATATACACCAGACGTTCTGTCCGGGGATCCTTCATTCGAACCTGCGAGACCTGAACGTATGGACAACTCTAACAAACTCGAGAAAGGCGACCAAGTGTCGTGAGTAATGCCTCTCAGCTCGCCAGTCGTTGCTGACGACAATGCTTGAAGTTGGAACTGGGGCGGTGGACAGGCCTCGGGAAGGATCGTGGACATT
>JBBPRG010000516.1:0-11718 GCA_038092895.1 Chalciporus pseudorubinellus | reverse complement strand
CTAGCTTCAGGTTAAACGCTGGCGGTGACGATGAATATAGGCCGGTAACATCAAAGATGGCGCGGGAGCAGGGGGATGCAGGTGTGTCTTCATCGCGGACCCTTCGTGAAAGGACCCAGGTGTAGGCTTGTATATTGAAAGGAATTCGTAAAGGACTGGCACTGCTTGGTTGCATTCATGATCTGAATATGGTTGACTCTCTCATAACCCATACTGTAGATATTAGGGTGCATACACTTAGCCGAACTTGAAACTAGGATATCAGGTGATGATATCACACAATCAACATGGATTCACTCCATTTTCCCTAGGTGATAAGGTCTGGCTTAAAGCCAGAAACCTGAAATGCCTTATCTTTAACTTAGAATTCACTCTTAACCAAGAAGGACCCTCCACTATCACCAAGGTCCTATCTCTGATCACATACCAACTCTGCTTACCGAGAACATGGAAAATTCATCACACATTCCATGCTTCCCTCCTATCACCCTATTGTGAAAATGACATACATGGATGGAACTTTCCAGCTTCACCATCTGACCTCATAGAAGAGGAAGAAGATGAAATAAAAAAGATCCTATGACATCACAGACCTCTGCTCTGACAGATGTACCTTGTCCAATGGAAAGGATGCTTGGCCAAAGAAGATTTGTGATTACCTGAGCAGGAATTAAAACATGCCAAAGAAATCTTTGATTCCTATAAAAACCTTCACTTCCTCAATTCTTCTCCTTCAATGTGAACTTCCTCCTCATGTCACAAATAATCACTGTACACTATGTCTACTCCTGTCTTCTCTATCCCTTTACTCCTGTCTTCTCTATCCCTTTGTCTATCATTACCGAATTTTCCCTCATTGAATCATCCTTAACTCATTCCCCTTCCCTTATCATTGAAGAAATCTCTCACCTGTCCTTCACTGGAGCTACCCCTGGATGGGAAACTGCCACCATCTCTGGTTGAACTATTTGCAAACCAGAACCAGTCTCCACCTCCCCTCCTCCTGCTTGCATTACTGATCCTGTACCTATGATGGCCATAGATGTCCCAATTTATGCAAACCACCTTTCTTCAGATCTTTTAGATGAGAACTCTGAATGATATCTCTATGACCTCATTCGAGATTCACACCTTGCCATCACCATCGGAGCCCATCTAGACATGGTGTCCCCTCTATATGCCCTTTACAGGGTATACCTCCAGACTCTATGCATCACTATCCTCATATCATACAACTGCCCACTTGCCAAATTCAATCTCTTACATCAAACCCTCTGTATCACTCAACAAGAAATCTGGTCCAATATTGCCATTGCCCTCCATTAGTTGGGCATGTTAGAATCCCTAGAGAATGTCAATTGCTACCTCAAGGAGATGACAGATAACAACCAACAAGACTACATTAAACAAGAGATACTCCGTAATGCTATCACCCCATCTGCCTCCTCCTTTTCACTTGACACTGCAGAAGTAACCCAGTGGGCTCATACACAGGGAAATCTTTTCCTCTTACCCTCTAATCCCCAATACTCATGCAACTGCTTCCAGTGTCATTGCCTTGGACACTTTTGCCCTCAATGTTGGCTTTATCAGTGCCTCACCTGCATCAGGAAAAACCTCCCAGAGATAATTGTATAGAATATCTGAAAATTGGGCCAGTTCATGAGCAGGGCTCCATCACAGGCTGTGAAAAGTTCTGTAAGTCAGGATTCAATGGCAGGGATATTGACTTCGGCAATCACATTGGGAAGGGCACACAGTCAAAGCCCATCATGAGAAGGAACAGAGATTTGCCAGTGATGGAATGAGGGCAGCAGCAAATTCAGCATGTGTAATGAAATCAGCCCAAGATCCTGGGTTATTTCTGCAGTAGATGCAGAGATAGGTTTCAATTTCTTGATTGACTTGTTCGGTTTCTCCATTGGATTGAGTGTGATAAGCAGTGGATAAGGAGATCGTATTTGAGGGGTTTTCCAAGCTCTTTCACAAAGACAGAGGCAAATTGGGGACCACAATCAGAGATGATTTTGTTGTAGAGCCCAAAGTGAAGGTATACTTTGTGGAAGAAAAGGGAGGCAACTTCTTCTGCAGTTATACTTTTCTTAGTGGGGCAGAGAATTATCCCCTTAGTAAGCCCATGGTCAATCATGACCAAGAGAGAGTCTAGGCTGCACAAATCAAAAGATCTGTAATAAGATCACAGAAGACCTGTTGGAAGGGCCAAGAGATGACTGACTTGATAGGGGAAAGAGAGGAAACCATGGAATGAGTATTTACCTTGTTCTGTTGGCAAGTGGTGCCTCCCTCTATGTACTTTTGTACATATTGGGCTAGGTCAGGCCACCATTACTTGGCAGAAACAAGTTGTCAGATTTTAAGGCAACCAGGTGTTGGAGGTAGGGCTAGTGAGAAACTACTCCAATGTGCTTACCTGGTGTGAGGTTGTTTGACAACATCGAACGTGGTGGTATTGAGTCAAGAAGTTGTTGGGAGTAGGGTAAATGAGGAACTACTCCAGCGTACTTACCTGCAGTGAGGTTGCTTGGTAGCGTCGAACGTGGTGGTATGAAGTCAAGAAGTTTTTTTTTCAAACCCAGATGAGCTGAGTCTAGAATACGTGTACACATAGCATGGTAAATACTTACTATACTAAGAGTATATGCTATGTTCAACACTCTCCCTTGCTTAGTGTACAGGGACACATAAGCATAAGTGTTACGACCGTAACAGACTAACGCCCATGGCGCTTACCAAGGACTTCAATTTTTCTCTAAGTCCTGTTATCTTATCTTATCATGTCACGTGACATGACACTCCTTTCTTTTCACATTTGTTCTCTCATTTCACTCGTTCACTTATGCACAACATGCAACGCATGTTCCATTCTCACGTTATCTCCTTTTAGACATATGAAACCTTATGTTCTTCTTTTCATTTCCGCTATGCTTCTCTTCCATTTGATCTGCCACACAGGCTGTGCGCCTCATGCATTTAATCTCCGCTCCGCAGCCTTGCACAGCCAAGCTGTCACTCTCACAGGTTGAGGATATAGACTTATATAGATAGATTAGACACAAACATATACACACAACCCATGAGTATATAAACCCCAAGGTCCTAGCCTGGCATCCCCAGCCTAGTTCACTTGGTTATTCGCCTAACCAACTGTCCTCCCTCAGTCTTCTTGTCTTTTTCCATCTTTCTGGTGATTGTTGAGTGACCTGACCGTTATTGGTTTTGGTTCGCTTCAATAAGTGAGGACATCCGCTTGATAGTAAGTATCAGCGAGTTCTAATCGGAATAAAATACCAAACCAAGTTCTGAGTGGAATTTCTCGAACTTGACATGTCCGAGGTTCTTGGTGAACATATCCGCTGGGTTGTCAGTGCCAGGGATATAAAATAGTTCCACTTCTTTCCATTTCATCATGGCGTCTTGAATGAAGAAGTACCAGACAGGGGTGTGCTTGTTATGCTTCTCGGTAACTGGATTTTCACCCATAAAAAGTGATCCTTGATTATCACCACACACTGGAATAGCTTTTAGCTTGAATCCAAGTTCTGTGAACATGTGGTGTATCCAAGATACTTGTTGTTGTGTGCAATTCCTCAAAGCCATGTACTCAGCTTCTGTAGAATTGAGGGCTGTAGAGCTCTGCAAGTGCAAATTCCAAAGGAATGCACCATCCGCTAGTTTCAGGAAGAATCCTGTCTGCGAGTGTCTGGTAATGGGGTCTTGGCCCCAATCTGAGTCGGTATAGGCGATAATGCTATTGCCCGATGCACCATTGAACACAAGGGAATAATTCCGAGTGCCAACTAAGTAGCGACAGATATACAGCACTCTGTCGAGGTGCTCCTTGGTAGGATTTGCTGACTGCCTTGCTAGTGGGGTAACTGAGTAGGCAATGTCTGGGCGGGTACCTAGCATCAGGTATAACAATGAGCCAATCACTGTCTGAAAACACATCTGTAATTCAAAATTGACAGGGGCTGTGTTCTTCTCTGGGTAATAACCCTGAGGGAGTGGAGTGGGTGCAGCTTTGGCATTGGTCATATCAAAGCATTCTAGCACTTTCTCTAAGTATTTGCACTGATCAACGTGCAGTTTTTTGCCATCATGGTGTAGTTTCATCCTGAGGAATTCAGTTGGTTCCCCAAGGTCGCGACATTTCCATTTCTTCATGAATGTAGCCTTAAGCTTGTCTACTAAAGCTCTGTTTGGGCCACAGAAGAGGGCATCATCTACATAGACGATCACAAGGACGATATCAGATCCATTGTGATATATGAACAGGCCAGCATCAGTTTTGAGCCAAGTTCAGCCATAGACTTATCAAGTGTGCACCACCAGGTTAAACCTGCTTGTTTTAGGCCGTATATTGCACATAGGAGTCTTAGAACTTTGCCTTTTAGATGGGGTGGCATAAAACCCTCAGGAAACTCCATGTAGAGTTCCTCTTCCAGTTTGCCATATAGATAGGCAGATCGTACATCAAGACTGGTAAGGTACCAATCCTTTAGTGTAGAAAGGGTGAGCATACACCACACCGTTTCATATCGTACAACTGGGGAGAAGATTTGATTGTAATCTACGCCTTCAACCTGTGAGAAGCCTTTGGCAACTAGGTGAGCATGTTTTCGACCGTCTGATTTGACATTGAATACCCAGGGATTTTTAATGATCTTTCGATCAGCTGGTCGATCTACAATCTCATAAACTTTGCATTGTTTGAGCATGTCAAGCTCTATTTCGCAAGCTTTACGCCAGAGTTTTTGTTCCTCGGTGGGAAGTTTCTGAATATCTCTGTACTTCCATTCACGATAGTTTGGATTACTCATTTCATCCAGTATATATGCACAAGAGCAAAGAAAAGATATCAATGTGTCTCCCCCTTCCTGGGTTATGCATTCGATCTTGTCTTCCGAAGGATCAGCAGGATCAGGCATACCACCTGGGATTGGTTGGTATGGTCGGTGATCTTGGAAGGATTCTCCTTCTCTTGTCTCTCCTTCTCTTGTCTCTGTTTTTCTTCTTTCTCTTTTTCCTTGTCCAGTAAGCTCCTTCCAGGTCTTTTCCTTCTCTATATCCTTCAATTGTCATAAAGGATGCCTATTCTCGCCATAGACATTACTGGGATGGGTAGGAGGTCTGCATTCTCTTTGAGAGCAGCGAGGGGCAGGAGGGGGACCTAAGGGAGGTGGACGATGGGATGGAGGAGTAACAGGAGGAGCAGGAGAAGGTGGAGGTGGAGTGTGCGGAGGTGAAGGAGTGGGTGTAGAAACCCTAGGAGGTTGAGGAGCAGGAGCGGGCGGAGCCGCATCAGACTGGTTGTCATCAGAAGAGTCATCTGATTTATCATCAGGGTGTTGGTGATGTTCCATTGGTGGGTGACTTACAGGCCTGTGAGGGCGTGCACCGGAGCACTTAGGGAACAGATGCTCATCGAAGATGGCATGTGCCGACATATGTAAAGAATTATTTGGGTGCATGAATATGTAGTTGTGTTCACTACCTGCTGCGACACCGAGGTACACCATTAATTGTGACTTGGGCAATAGCTTGCCCTTTCGAGTTTCATCGGGAAGATGCATGTATGCACCACATCCGAAGACACGAAGGTGAGATATGGAAGGATGTTCCCCTGTGAGCATCTCATGGGGTGTCTTCCAGTTCAACCTGGCCATAGGGGTATGGTTATACACATGGGATGAATGCAAAAGTGCAAACTCCCAGTAGGAGTCAGGGAGGCAAGCATGTAACCACATTGCCTGTGCCTTGTCCATTAAAGTGCGGATTAGGTGTTCCGCATGCCCATTCTGCTGGTGTGCATGAGGGGCAGACTGTTGTATATGAATGCCTTCATTGCGTAGGTATTCCGTAAATGCCTTAGAGGTATATTCGCCTCCAGCATTGGATTTCCATGCTTTGATCTGGGCATTGTATTGGTTGCAAATAAACGCGATGGATTGTTTGACCTTTGACAAGGTCTGGTCCTTGGATTTGATCAGGGCAAGCCAAGACATTGAGGTGAAGTTGTCATAAAAGACGACAGCATATTTATGCTTATGGTAGGATTCAATCTCGAATGACTTAAGATTGGAATGTATTAGCTCAAAGGGAGCAGTTGCCCACATTTCAGTATGAGAGAATGTCCGATTAGGCTGTTTGCCGAGTTCGCATCCAGGACAAATAGGAGGGTGGACTGGGATCTCAATATCCGGGAAGTCCTTTATATGTTTGCGCGCAGCTTTTAGCACATCACGCGAGGGGTGTCCGAGGCGGCGGTGAAGTAAATCGTAGTCCACAGAGGCCATAGAGAGAGTCTTGGCATGTGGTTTGATGGTGGGGGCTCTGATCCAGTACATGGTATTGTGTCCATGAGAATGGAAGGACAGGAGGGTCTTCTTTGTGCATTTGTCATAGAATTCGATATGATTTGGTACAGTTTTCAATGTTAGACATTGATCTTTGAGTAATGTGCCCATGAATATAAGTTTTATCTTACAATCGGGCATATAGATGGTCAGCGATAACTGCACAGACTGTCCGTTAAACTCAATAATAACCGTGCCTATTCCTTGTATGGGTGCACGACCATTGACTGTCTGAGAGTACTCAGGCTTGGTAAAAGCATTGTACTCCGTGAAATCCTTTATGTTGTTGGTGAAATGAGCTGAAGCCCCTGAATCAAGTAGCCATATATTGTTTGGCATATCCGTTTCTCTCTCTTTTCCCTTGCTGTTATGCTTAGAACAATTGTCACACATTGAGAGTGGGGGGAAAGCAGTAGATTGCGTTCTATCTACTACATCAGACATACAACAAGTATATGAAATATTGTTCTGTGGCAGATACTGCACATCAGTGTCTGTGAGTAGAATAGAGGAAGAGGGGACTTGCCATGATGATGGGCCGGCCTTGAAGTTGAAGTACTGAGAGATCAGTATAGTCTTCGTTCCCCAAGGAAACGGTGTCCTCTTTGCCGCCATCATAGCCTTGATAGGCCTGGTCGAATGTCACAATATCCATTCCAGCATCCTCGATGGTATCATCGAGGCACTGCATAAGAGAGCATGACAAGAAGTGGATGTTGGGAAGGCGGGCGATGCCATGGGAGCCAGTATGTTGAGCCCCCAGGAAGGAATGCACTGCGCCGTTCTCAAGAGAGAAGGGCGAGCAAGGATTAGTGATGTCGTAGTCGACATGATGGTTGGCCGTATAGTCGAGTGTACACAGCGTCTCGGTTGTAGGAGGAACTCCGATGCGATCCGTGAGGGAAATTTGTTCAGGGTGTGAGGAAAGGCCGGAGGGCCATAGTGCTGGGCACCTGGAGTAGATGCGAGGCGGCGGAGATCAGGTACTGGTGAGGTAAAGGAGGTGGATGTGGGAGTGACGACAGGGACATCAAGGAAGGTGGCGAATGCGAAGGAATTGATGGTGTCATTCACATGAGTGTGATGTTCCTTGCACTTTTCTTGCCCCTTTTTGGAGCGCTTGCCACGACACTTGTTGTTGTTGTCATTGTCATTAGCCTGCTTGGGCAACGACGAATCCTGCTGTTGATTAAACTTGGGGTCCTCCCCCTTTCACTTGATAGCAGTTACCTTGTTAGCCTGTTGTTCAGGCTGTTTCCGCACGTTCTTTGGCGGGCGAGTAGTGATCTTGTGCTGCCAGGCAGTGGTGACCTGGGTCTCCAGATCTGTGAGGGGAGGGATGACCATGGGGACGGTGATGGTGCCAGAGGTGGACTTTTGGCTGATCGCCTGGACGATGCTGGTGGTGTAGGAAGGGAGTTTGTTGACGACGATCATGAATTTGATATTGTCAGCAACCTTGAAGGTTAGCTCCTCCAACACTGTGAAGGATGTGTTGAGGCAGGCAAAAGCCTGGCCTGGATGGTTATCCTCAGGGATGGTGATGGCTAGCATCTTGGAGAACTCGGTAATGGCACTGGAAATGGAGGGCGTTTTGTATTGTTGCTTCAGGGAAGTCCAGAGGGCTTTGGTGGACGTGCGAGTGGTGAAACGGCTGGCGACTGCAGGTTCGAGATGGAGGGTGATGGAACCCTGAGCTCTGTCATCATTGTTGTCCCAGTGTTCAATGGTGGCAGTGAGGGTGACATCCATGTCGTCAGGGCGAGTGCGGACCATAGCGCTTTGCCAAACGCCAATGGAGTGGAGGTACACCTCCATCTGATGGGCCCAACGCTTGTAGTTGGTACTGTTGAGACGAGCAATATCCTTGAGGGAGGAAGAAGACATGGTAGTGAATCTGCAGGGATGAGGCGTCAGCGTAATCCTAATCAATGAATGGAAACAAAGAAAAGGGAGCGGTGGAAACCGCATCAGCATAAATGCTCAGAGCCCTTGCCATGGGGGACATAGTCTTCCCATGGGAACTAGCTCATAAGGTCATATCCCTTGAGCATGATCACATCAAAGGGATGTCCGGCAGTGTGAGCCGCACAGGACGACCATCATTCTTGCAAGGCAAGAACACTGGAGCAGTCAGCGGCGGGTTACTGCACAGCTGAGCTGCCCAGGGCTCATAACCTGTTGGGAGTAGGGTAAATGAGGAACTACTGCAGTGAGGTTGCTTGGTAGCGTCGAACGTGGTGGTATGAAGTCAAGAAGTTTTTTTTTTCAAACCCAGATGAGCTGAGTCTAGAATACGTGTACACATAGCGTGGTAAATACTTACTATACTAAGAGTATACGCTACGTTCAACACTCCCCCTTGCTTAGTGTGTGGTGTAGAAGTCTAAAAGATCTCATGGAAAGAGATCCAAGGTGGTCAGTAGAAAAAGAATAAGAAGGGTGCGATATGTGCGACCTTTAGGGATTTCAGAAGGAAGTGACGAGAGAATAGACTTTATAGAGGCGTACCACACTTTGAAGAACTGGAAAACGGGTTTCCGGAATGAAACCAAGAGTCCTGACTTCTTCCTGACACTTAGGACAGAAGGAAGGGGCGAAGGAATGGTTGGATTAATGGTGGAATGGTATATGGACAGTCAGATTCAGTGAGAGCAATGCCAGAGAGAGGCAAAACATTTTGAAACTTAAGAGGCAGAAAGAGTGATCTCGAAAGATAGATATTCACAATGACTAAGTACAGTCTTTTATAGTCTGGGTATTCCCGAGACTTTGGCAGTGACAGGACGTGATATAAGAATAGAAGAATGAGTCTGGAAAGTGTAACTAAGAGTCCAGAACACATAGCAAGGAGTCCAGGAGACGAGTCCATAGGTAGAGACATAGGGTGGAGAGAAGAGCAGAGCGAAAAGAAGGTAAGTACTCACCGGTAATCTCGACTGAACAGGGACTATGGGCATTTGAAGGTGGGCAGGACAAAGGAACGACGGCTTGAAGAACGCAGATTCTTGGACTGACGGGTCTGGGGATCAGATTGAGGTGGAAGCTCCGAGGACACAATGGAAGGAAGAGGGAGATGGCAGATAGTAGGAATGGGGTAGATGGGAACATAGTGGGATGAGATGGGGTAGAATATGGTGCGACTGCATCATAGAGAACTTGGGTTCTCTACATCCATGGGGGACTTAGATACTGACTGTCCCCAGTCAGTCACCTGATCAGATTAGGTAATGCATCATGTGGCATTGTGGGCGGAGGGTTGATGGCATGGATAAAAGGGTCCATCCGAATCCAAAGGCCCTCTTCACTTCTCTCTCTTCTACTATCATCACCATGTCCTCTTTGTCATCTGCTGCTATCCTCAACAATCTCCTCTGTCCCCGGGCACCATCCACCCAGGATTCAGCCTCTGTGTCTGCCCTCCGCTTGGTTAAGGAGGTGGAAGAAGCCCTCTTTGTGTCCGGCCTGTCACGCCTGGACTTAGACGATGAGTTAGAGGACGAGTGGGCGAGCTGGATGGTGGAGTGGGAAGAACAAAAGGTGTGTGGTTGTTCCTTCTGTCTATTCGGATTGCTAATAATGTCCCAGAAGGCCATCTTTGCAGCGGCAGTAATCAGTGCCCGCCAGGTCCTAGGCTTCCTTGACATTGGCGAGCCCACTCTATGGCTTCTCTGCTCAGTACACCAGGACACAGAGGCATGGAATGCAATGTGGGCAGGGGCAAAGGCAGTAAGTGGTGCATCGGATAGTGTGCAAGATGAGCCCCCGGCGTCTGCCACGTCTTCCGGGGAATCCCCCTCAATCCCAACATCTGCTGGGCAGGGAGCACCTCCACAGGTGGTCCTTCCAGCTCCCAGAAGAAAGGTAAGGCCTCGAACTCATCCAGCTGCTTCCATACTGACATCTGGAAGTGTTTGTGTCAGGTTGTTGCAGAGGAGGAGGCTGAGGAACTTGAAGAGCTCAGTGAAGGAGAGGAGTACCACATCCTGCCCTGTGGACCGTGCAAGAGGAAGGGCCAACGCTGCTGGGGCAGACCTGGGTGCAGTTGCGTCAACTGCCTCAGGAGTAAGGTAGGGTGCGACAAGTCTTCCAGGCATAGAGGAAAGGGCAAGGGAGTGAAGGAAGCGGGGAAAAAGGAGAAGGGGAAAGCTCCCAGTAAGTAAGCTCATTCCCTTCTCTTATTGGCACTAATCCTCGATAGTCCAACAATCCAGGGCCAGTGGCAGCTGCAAGGCCATCAAGCTTGCTGAACCTGCAGATGTTAAAATGTCCAATGATGAATCTGCTATGCCCAAGGGAAAGGGGAAGGCGAGGGCAGAATCTGCGAGCTCTGGTGTCATCACCTGGAAGCTCACTGAGGTTGAATCCCTCATCTGGGATGCACAGGCCAAGGTGAAGAAAGCCAAGGTTGACCTCAACAGCACTATAGAAGAGTTGGCCGAGCTAAGGAAGCTGGTGGGCGCATGAGGGATCCCTTAGGAAGTATCTTTGTCATATCCGGACTCTGCATCGTGTACCATAGTTCTTGTTTTCATGTATCCTTTTGTATCCGAAGAATCCGAATTCCATATCCATGTCCAAGCCCAAGTCTGAGTGAAGTCGAGTTGCTGGTTTCTAAGTAAGGATAAGAATATGTAAGTAAGCAAGGTAAGGATTGAGATATCAAGCGAGGGAAATCTTAGGGTATGACCTGGATTGCGAGAGTTCTGCTCATCTTGTCTTCTTCAATCAGCTTCTGATTCTTTTCCTACAAGGATCCCTTGGGGCAATGTCCGGAACGCTACAGATTCAAAACAAAGTGCATGCTGCCTCTGCACACATTTGAAGTCTGAACGGTAAGGAGGTAGTTGATTCCAAGGCATTGTTACAGGTTCTTGGGTATCGTATGAGATGGTTGTTTTTGTTTGGCCTTTTTAGTTTTTTATATGAGAGGAGAGAAATGGATAGTGAGGGTTTTGGTTATTGTGGAATACGGATTCAAGTCTCTGGATAAATACCAGGATGGAATGTCTGAGAATGAGTTCACCGGACTAATCCCAGGGTAAAATGGATATGTATCATAGAAGGTAAATGACGGTATTAATGAGTTGGAATGACGGGGGTTGTCGGATAAAGGATAGGATAGGGTTGTCGAGGAGGTACTGGCTAGTCGTCCGAATCCTTGAACAGAGGGTCGAAGAATTCTGCAGCATCAGTTTTGTCTTCTTCATACCATTGTTCAAGGAAGTCGAAGTGCTCTTCAGGCATTCCGGTAAGTTCCTGGATTGGAACTGACATTTGCGATCTTGCATAATAGGGGGCCAGTCGGAAGGCCGCATAGCGCAGGTTGGAAACCATCCCA
>JBBPRG010000515.1:0-11719 GCA_038092895.1 Chalciporus pseudorubinellus | reverse complement strand
CCTGGTCGACTTTTGCATACGACGAGGGATCATTACCCCAGAATCAGACCCTGGATATCTCGATATTTGCATGACTATGAGAAGACCTGTCGTCTTGCCTTATCCTTCACTGTAGTATGTACCGTCGTTCTTGTGACTCTCGTAGACATCTACGCGATTACCTGCGAATACATTCTTCGATCTTACACGTGTAAGAGATCACTCTCATTCTAGATTGTGATCGCCTCGGTTGCTGGTCTTGGCTGTCCAATTTTCCACCAATTCTTTGTTCTCGTGGATGCCTCCGACTGGCAGACGTACTAACGCGCCAGTTCAAAGGATCGCTAGAAACATGGTTCGTTCTAGTCTGTCAAGCTGGTTGGTACCTATTGAGCGGGAGAACCGGTTTGAATTATGGATAATGGACTCCCTGCTGGTCGTATCGAGCTGCTGTTTAGGATCAAGCGATCTGGGGAACAAGGGCTCGAAGTATCTTGGAAAGAAGTTAGTTAGCCTTGGCCACTTGCAAACATGCCCATATGGTGCACATCGTTGATCCATAGGATGATGTCTGACCTTCTTGCCATTTCCCCTCAACAAGACCTCTTAGGAAGTGTTCGCTAGGGCTCTCGGGCCGCAACAGAAGGTGAGCACTTCGCGGCTCAACTGGTAACTGGTGGTAATCAGCCATCTCAAAGTGTTAATCCTGGAAAACGAACCCCTTGGCAGAGAAGTGGATTCGACGCCAAGTTTGCCTATGAGTGCATGTAGGTGTAGCAAGAGCGCAAGGCTTGTGACGTCTGATGATTTACAAGGTGATCCAACGGAGACAAAACACTTGCCGTCCCATAGAGGTGCGGCTGGTGTGGATCAATGGCAGAACCATCGATCTTTCGATCATTGTCCGGATATCTATTTGCAGATGCCAGTGGTCCTCCCGAAAAGCTTCGGTTGGATTACCGGCTTTCAATCGTGAGCACATGAGTGAATATTGCCAAGGAAGAGTGCACAAGGGTGCAATTAGCGGCCTTGGGAGATACGTTTGGGATGTGTGCTGATCTGATTGACACCAGGCCTCCCGATCGCGATTGGATTCTCGACTCGGGGGCTTGGCTAATAGGCTCGGGCATGTGATGGTGCCAGTCCAGTACTAGGAGTGCACTTCCCTTCTCTTCGATATGAAGGGTAAGGTTCTTCGTCGAACGACGAACGTGGTGCATCATGTAGACTTGAGTTGATTGTAGTGGGCAACCTGATTCAGAATTATCATCTGTGCATGACATGACCCAAAAGGCTGCAGAGCTGCACATACTCATCTTGCCTGGACAAAATGGGTTTCTTCGGTGCACGCGCAAATGCACACATCCGGGCAATGCAAGAGTCTAGGTCGACGTGATCATGCGTAAACTAACAGTCAGGCTCACGCGTGACGTAGTGGTGGTAGCAGAAGAGTTAGCGTGAGACGCTTGCTTGCGTTTCTGTCTTTGACCAGAACTACAAAGTACCAGTAGTGTTATAATAATGGATAGCGCCGAGTTTCACGCTGCGGTAAGTGCAATGCATGACTGCACCATACTCTTGGGTTCACCAACTGGAGCTGACCTGGATTATGACACAGGTATACCATGTCGTACGCCAGTAGGCTTTCCTAGAAGTTGCACGTCAAGTAGAGTCTCACCTTTGAGTCGGTGTAGAATTCCTCCCCAGAAAGTAACGAGCTACAGTGCGCGTGGCCCCTGAACTCTCCGTATGTCAATTGACCGAGATTATTGCTTTGGACAGGTCACATTGCCAAATTGATTGGGATGCCTAGACATTCTCGCCACGTTGGCCAGGGTTCGTCCTCGCTCCGTCTTTCCGTTCGCAAGTTAAACACGCGTTTATAGCCTTGAAATTCTTGTCGCCCGATGTGAACCCCCCGGTACCCTGGCATAGAGTAATCTCAGCGGCCGGAACGATATCCTCGCGCGGCCCAGGTACAACTGGCGCGCAGCGACAACGTGACGCACTTGAGGCGGAAGGTGTCGAAGTCACGGACGGCCGAACGGGCGATTTCAGAGTGAACCTGGCTACGTGGGGATGGTTCCCTGCCCCCAGTACAATAGATATAGGCGACCATGGAGGAGTGGGCCATGAGGAAGAAGTTGGTGATGGCTGACTTGAATGATAGTTATTGATAACCTCCTTGACACTTGCACCACATGTCTTCTGGGTAAACGGTATCCATCGAGTTATCTAGGTTGGTGTGAACCAAGCACCCGACTCGGAGATTCTGACGCCAGCGGCGCCGTCAATCAAAGTTTATTTCAAGTCATCCATGGACAGTGGGAGAGAGTGGGAGTGGCTCTCCTGCCAATCACTTGATCCCGCTTACGACTGGACATGAACAGATTCCCTCTCCGCCGCTTCTATTCTTACTTCATGTGGGTGAGAAACCGACTTGCGGCCTAACCCGTGTCTCGAGACTACCTCGAAACACACTTCCGCGCGTTCCATCTTGTTCACCGCTACCGTTTACCAATATGCCTTGGGACTTGATCCGCTTGAACTCTGGTAAGTAGATTACTGTGGTGCTTATGTCCTTGGTTATTGGAACTCGGTCAGGGTTTTCTATCCCGAGTATCGCTTTTGGAACATGGACGTTGGGCAATGGTCAAGGTCCTATCGATCAAGTTGAACAAGCTTTGGACACTGGATTCAACCACGTCGGTGAGTCTGAGGGTTCCTCACGTGCGCATTTGAAGGTGTATTGATCGTGTGACAGACACTGCCCAAGCTTATCGGAATGAAGCAGAAGCAGGAACTGCTCTGAGAGAGACTGGTCTCTCGCGTTCAGAGGTTTTCATTACCACCAAGTATTCTGGCACCAACGGCTTGGACATTGACACTTCCATTCGCAACAGTCTCTCGAACGTGAGTTCTTGCCCGGTCGTGTGACTAGCAACTGATAACGTGTCACTGTAGCTCGGTGTAGATTATGTTGACCTGTATCTCATCCATTCGCCTCGGCTTGCTGTTCCCGACATCCCTACTGCCTGGGCAAAGATGGAGAAGATCAAAGAAGCTGGCCTAGCAAGGTGCGACGTTTTGAGTTTCGCTTATTATCCACGCAACTGTACGAGTCATATATATAGGAGTATCGGAGTCAGCAACTTTGATGAAAAGGACCTCGCAATACTGCTTGCTTCTGCCAAAATCAAGCCAGCTGTAAACCAGGTCAGTGTCGTCAAATGAATCAGTCGGTGCACGAACTGCGCTAACCTTATGATGTTAGATTCTCCTGCACCCCTATGTATACCGCCGCCAACTCCCCATCTTGGAATATGCTGCTGCACATGGTATCATCATTGAGGCTTACAGTGCCCTTATGTTAGTTGCCTCTCATTTTGTAATTTTATGACCGTCTAACCTTCGCCATACAATACAGTCCGATTACTAGGTTGCCTGGTGGCCCACTCGACGCGCCGCTTAACGAAATTGCTTCCAGACTTGGAGCTACGACGGATCAGGTCTTGTTGGCATGGACTAAAGCCAAAGGAGCGGTGGTAGTGACGTACGCGATCTTTCCACCGTTGCTGTTAAGGCTGTACTCACGAGCACCCGATTAGAACGAGCTCTAAGAAGATCCGTTTACAAGGTTACCTTGCCGCAGGCGACATTGGTACGCGTTTTTGGTATGCAATGATTGTCCTTGACTCGAAATTAAATGGTCTTGGCAGAGCTCACACAGGAAGATGTCGATGCGATTGATGCTGCTGGAGCGGTTGGCGAAAAGCGCATGAACGCCAAAGTGACGCTTAGAAGATTGGCTGCTGGGGCATTGATCGGTGCTGCAGCGCTTGCGACTTGCAGCTACTTCAATATCCGTATCTTCTAAGCCACTTATGTATAGTACTACTAGTACAGTTGGAGGTGTATGGATGTGTGTATGTGTTCGGTTTGTATTGAGGTCGTACAGCTTAGTCTTAGCTGTGGCGGTGATTCCAACTTGAAGGTGGCTCTGCACGCGCCGCATGCTCCCCACAGCCTCTTCACGCAGTTAACGCGATATATACCCTCAAACTCCCCACCGGCACCACGATCATCATTGTAACCGTAACCACCATACCATGGCTCCAGTTTCGACACAACCTTTATCGAGCTCAATGAACGTCGCTTCGTGGGATGACGAGAAGCGTTCCAATTGGCAATGTCAAATTCACCTGGACTCTGATCAGAAATGTCCCTGTGCTGAGGGTGAGGGCTCTACCCGCCACCACGCATGCCACAGGGCAAGGTTGCGGAAGATTTTGCTCCCCCTTGCACTTCTGGCGCTTGCCGTCGGAACGATGCTGGTCATCTCGTGTGCAACAGACGTTGACATATTTGAGATACTCAACGTTGGAGCTGGGGTTAATGGCAGTCCTTTGGACAAGAGACAAACCTCCACCGGACAGTCGAGCTTCACCAAAAACAAGCGTGAGTACACATCCAGGCACATTGTAATGACGGTGTTGGTAACTGAATGGATGGGCGCTAGTGTATCTCATCATCGTCTTCGTTGGGCTGCTTCTCGTACTCATCGCGGGTATAATGCTAAGTTTCTGGTGCTGCAAAGGCAAGGAAACAGTCATTCTAAGCGAGACGGGTCAAGATGTTTACTTTTCAACATAGGTGCATTTGAAAACCCGCTGTGTTGCCCATGTTATCTATGTGCATGCTGTGGAGGCCTTGGTGAGTCCTTGACATGTCTACTTATTAATTATTCCCTCATCAAATCTGTTATCAGCGTGCTTGGAATGCGTTGGATGCGGACTGTGTGCGGCTGGACTAGACCTGGCTTGAGCGCTCTGTGATACTTCCGGAAGTTTCTACATAGTGAGCAACAGCACGGACATCTTTTCTTGGACATTATTCCTTTCAAGATTCCCGATATCTATTTCCTGCCTACGAAACATGTTATTTCTGAGTACCATATCATATCCGTTCTAGATCTGCCCCACAAGACCAAGCTGCAGAAGGCTACGACCACATGTCAGGTCGAACTTTAATTGGGCACGATGCAAGGCAGCGTTCGTCGTGAATGTTCGAAGCCCGTGTTCCCCTCGACAAAATTGTCCATATGGTTCCCAATCGTGCTCCAGTAAATCGCAAGGGGTTGGCGACTTCCCTAAAGGCACCACAACGCTCAAATGCAGTATTTATTGTTTGGCCGCAAGAATCGTCATACTGCCATCTGAATTCGAGCGGGAACCTTGACGCAGGTGGACACGATGTTCGCGAAATGATCCCTTCCGTTGCTACACATCTACAATCGGACACGTTCGACGGGAGACGGAAAGAAGCACCAAGCCTCCTGATTCTGTATCGGCGTTGGCGCCAGGTGAGAGCTGGTGCCATGTGCATGTTGGATAATCTATGGTGGTAGATTGGAATGAGAGGAAGGTTATTGCCGCCCATGCTGTGCGTCTTGCTTCGTTTTTACGTCGGTCCAACGTCCATCCATATGGCACAGTAAGTTGTTAGACGATAACTCGTGTCAAGTCAGGGCTAGGTGTACGTAACAGAGACGAGTCCTCGTGGTATCGACGGTCATTTTTCACAGCAGGGATCGGTGATATGCTCATCGTTACCAAGGTCTCCCGCCACAGGCCCACTGGCAAGTGGTTGGGACTCGGGGTGGTCCAATAGCCACAGCCGGGAAATCGAGGGTCGAGCTGGCTCAATTTCCATATTTGGGGTAAGTAAATGGCGACCACTCAGCCCGCGAATGTTTATGTAAACACGCATTGTTCTGTTCAGGCTGAGCGACTCGGAGGGAAGCGAGGGACGCGATAGTGCGCTCGGATCACCGACGCATGGATCTTGTGACGCAGATCTACAAGGGAATCATTTGGGTATTCTCTTGGCACCCGCACTTGACCCACTGGCACTAGCACTGGCACAGAATCAATCCCCGGTTACATTGTCCCTCAGGGGAATTTCTGCGCCATCTAGATCTGAAGCTGACATCATTGCCATCGATGCTATGCCAAGTTGTTCGGGTGTTAAACGACTCGGAGGACAGCCCGTCGGAGCCAAGACTTCATCTGAGTCAAGTTAGCCGTTCTGGGATCGCGTCTTTTGCGAACACTCAGGCTGGTTATACGCGTTCTAATCATGTCGTAAGTCCGCAACTTGAAGCGAGCGCACTGAATCTGAGGGGCCAGCCTTGACCTTCAAAAATGGTGGGGATGCTTGGAATTCGTCAGGTTCACCCCCCACTTCGACCACCTCCCTCACCTCCTTCGTAGACTCCTTCGATTAACTATCGACTAAACTACCACCATGGTCTACATTCCACCTCACTCTGACAGAGCTCACGACTTCGGCCTGAAGCGTCGTCAGCCTGACCTATCCCGCCACCTGTCTGCGGAAGCTAGGGCTAGGCTACCCAACCCTATTAAATCCATTTGGAAGGTCGCTCAAGTCAAGCCCGGAACTATCAACATGGGCAATGGTACGTATAACTCTGAAGCGTTGACGAATACAGCTAACCTTTACTTCATGTCATAGGTGATCCACATCACACGCTATACCCATTGACCGAGATGAATTTCGTAGTACCTTCCATCAACGAGCATGACCCCGTCCAAGCATGGAGAGCTGGAACAGGGGAACAACAAGTCATCTCGTCGCTCAAGGACGAACCCTGTGCTTTGAGCCTCAGAACTGCCATGGCCTATGGTGCTGGCTCTGGTCTCAAGCAAGTGCGAGACGCCCTCGCAGAACTCAACGATCGTATCCACGCACCACCAAATCACACCGTTTCGCTCAGTCTTGGTAATGCCGATGCGCTGACAAAGTGCTTCCGGTTATTCGGTGACCCGGGAGATTCTTTCCTCTGTGAGGAATTCACCTTCTCCGCCATGACCAATGCGGCGCTACCCCTCGGAATCGACTGGGTACCGATCCGAATGGACAAGGATGGTCTAGTGCCTTCCGAAATGGAGAGAATCTTGGCAAACTGGGATGAAACTTCTCAGGGGAAGCGTCCCCACGTCCTTTACACCATCCCGTTCGTCATCTCGGTTTATTACTGAATTCGTTGGACTCACGTTGTTTCTTAGCTGTTCCCAAAACCCCACCGGAAGCACCCTCTCTATTGACAGGCGTCGTCAAATATATCAAATTGCCCGTGATTGGGACGTCATTATCCTTGAGGATGACCCATACTTTTTCTTGCAATACGATCTCGATATCCGAAAAGCAACCATCGAGAAACATGGCTTCACCCGAGCTATGGCTGATGTCCTTCCTCGGTCCTTCCTGTCTATGGACTACGATGGGCGTGTTATGCGTCTAGATAGGTAAGTGACGTCAACGTGATTCATATCCGCTGAACTTCTCCATCTAATCCTATTCTTAGCTTCAGCAAGGTTCTTGCACCAGGAATGCGGCTCGGATGGGTCACGAGCAACGAATTCTTTGCCGAAAAGCTAGATATGTTGACCGACTCTTCGTCTCAACACCCACACGGTCTTGGACAGGCTTTCATTGCTGAGCTCTTGGGAAACCACGGTTGGGGAATTGATGGTTTCATGAAATGGGTGGCTTCTCTCTGCCGGGAGTACGAACGTCGTCGCAACCTCTTCATGGACATCTTCCAGAGAGAAGTAGCTGGCACTGGTCTTGCTTCCGCAGAAGCTCCACAATCGGGCATGTTTGTATGGATCAAGGTCAACCTCGATCGCCACCCACGCTATCGGAAGCTCGATGGGACCCATACTCCCGGAGCACCGGTATCAAATACCGCAGAGTTGATGGATGAGTTGTTCCACAAGCTTCTCGATTGTGGGTTGGTGATGATGCCTGCATCTACCTTTGCTATCGTCGACCGCTCTGGTCGTGTGGAGACCGACAGCCACATCGCTGATGTACGTCTCACTTCTTCTCGGCTTGTGTGTACTTGGCTAAACGTCTCACGGCAGCGTGTCAACTACTTCCGCGCCACCTTCGTTGGAACAGACGAAACCATCCATGACGGTCTGACCATCTTTGGGCGTAGCCTCGAAGAGTTTTTTCGATGTTGAACATGCTCCTCTCACTCGTCCTAGTTTAGATATGCCCATTATGCTTGTATATGATATCAGTTGGAGATTTGTTCGGACCTGTACTTACATTATGTTCGTTATGCTCGGACTTCTTATTACGCATCGAAGCTTACCTATGTTACAATATGCCAGCGCATAAACCCCATGATCATGATAGATACTGTAACTTGTATTCAATATGCAATCATACCTTTTTCTTGTGGACTATTCGGACGACTCGGACCTGAAGGACTCTGGCAGTATTTCTCTGAACTTACTTAGTACAACGTCATCGATGTGGAGATCATTACCCGGGCCTCTAACGGAACCGCGTGTTTCAAACTTTCATTTTTCCCAGGTTGATTGACTTGCCGGATTCAAAATGTGTGATCGAGTTACGAGACTTCGGACCAGCCTGTCCGACTTCAAAGCTTCGAGCTTCCGAGTCAAGGCGAGTGCAATGGCCGTCTGGGCATCCTGGAGCTTGCCTGGAGCCGACAGTTTCCCACATGACTAGTACAAATTCAGTCATTCTCAACTTTCGCCGCGGTCGAGTAACTCGAAAGTAGCTAACTATGCACATGCTAACCTGAAACCCAGTTGAAACCAGCATTACAGCAGTGTTCGCCGAAGTTGTTATATTTGATCTTTTCTATATATATGTCTACGAGAGACTGATATTTATATGTCGCAGGAAGAATCGCGGCACTTCACGCGAACGGTCTTCTTTCGGGTGATGTTACTATTCGCTCATGACACCGTTTCCCTGACGGGCTAGTGGGAATGCTGAGTTCGAGTTACTGCTAGTATGCAGCCTTTTTTCTTCCTTTCTGTCTTGATCCCAAACCATGGACGACACCCGCCTCCTATCCGGAAAACTCCTGGTCATCGTCATCTTTGCTTTGTTGTTGAGCATTGCACTCATTGCACTTGATCAAACCATCGTTGCAACAGCACTTCCTGTAATAGCCTCGGACTTCAAGGCACTTCAAGATGTAACCTGGATCATCGGTGGATACCTCCTCACGATCGTGTCATTTATGCCAGTATATGGGCAACTCCTAACAATCTTCCCCACGAAATGGTGAGTTAATGATTGTGGTGTGGACGAGTATAATGATCAGTTTCTCCTTGCCGTGGTTGCGGTCATTGAAGGGTCTACTTGACTTCTATCGCCATATTCGAGTTGGGTTCTCTCGTCTGTGGTATAGCTCAATCAGCAGATGTCCTCATTTTCGGACGAGCATTCGCTGGAGTCGGTGCCGGTGGTATCTCCGTCTCTGTTCTCACAATCATGGCCGAGGTAGTTCTTCATCACGTGTCTCCAACACCGAATTCATGTGCGTTGGACAGACCACCAAAATTCATCACAGAGCCATCGCATTTGGGGCCATCGGTGCTCTGTTCAGTCTCTCGAGTATCTTGGGACCCTTGATAGGAGGTATCGTGCAATTGTTGAATTACCCTATCTGAATCGTTTTCCTGAACCGGAGCTTAGGGGCCTTTACAACGCATCTTACTTGTAAGGTTCATTAGTTGGGCAGCTTTACTCTTTAGCTGACTTTGCTCTTCTAGGGCGCTGGTGCTTCTGTGAGGGGATCGACTGTTCCTAGAAGTTGACTCACGGTAGCATTACTAGACATTAATCTGCCTCTAGGAACCATATCCTGCTTGGTCATCCTTCTCGCATTGCCGCTACATAAACCATTGGCAGGGTCAAATACCCTCTGTAAAGCCCTCGCTGAAGTGGATTGGATAGGTATTTACACAGCTAGCGCGCTTCTTTCGGTTTCACATGTCCAATAGGTTGCCTGCTATGTCTTGCGGCTATGGTCACGCTCGTCCTGCCGCTTTCCCTGGGCAGCAGCCAAACATGGAGTTCCCCCCTGGTGATCAGTGTAAGTTTTTGTTTAGTCCTCTACATTCATTCTCGATTGATGTGTACAGCTATTATGTGTGTGCGTGGTGCTTGTGATCCTTCTGCTTTTGTGGGAGTATTTCAAGGGCGATAGAGGCATCTTGCCTTTCAAGATCATCGCACGGCGTTCACAGTAAGACCCACTTGCATAATCCATGGACGGCGCACTGACATCTGTATAGAATTGGCGCTTGTATCGTCGCATTTTTCACGATGTTCAACCAGCTCGTATTGGTTTAGTACGTATAAATCCTGTGCATTCACAACATTGCATTCTGAAAGCAGCCTAGTTATATCCCCTTGCTATACCAAGCCGTATACAACCACAGTCCCATCCGTTCGGGGATTGACATGTTGCCGTTCTTGTTCTCTTCGGTGATCACCACCACTGGTACGGCCCTCGTCCTGTCACGGACTGGACATTATTGGACAATCCTACTGGTTGGGCCTGCGTATGTTCTTGATATGGATATTCGGCGTTTGACTGATCCATTAATATCAGGTTTTGTTGTATCGCCGGCGGGCTGCTATTTACCATCACGGAAAGCACTTCCCCAACCAAGCTCATCATATATCAAATCCTGTACGGCATAGGAGTTGGTATGTCCTCGTTCGTGCACCTTGGTCCTTATCGGTCTAAGAATGATGCAGGGTCAACCATCCAGAACACGTTCACCGCACGTAAGTGACATAAACGAGCGTCTGTTGGCAACAGACCGCTAACAATTCCATCAGTCCAAGCAAATACTGATATGGAGTCTGTATCCGTATGTAGCGCTGTTGCTTCTTTCATGCAGATTCTGGGTGGGTTCATCGGAGTCACGATGTACGC
Organism: Chalciporus pseudorubinellus; assembly: GCA_038092895.1. Classification (NCBI taxonomy): domain Eukaryota; kingdom Fungi; phylum Basidiomycota; class Agaricomycetes; order Boletales; family Boletaceae; genus Chalciporus; species Chalciporus pseudorubinellus. Next base: position 939 of record JBBPRG010000515.1, on the reverse strand, counting down.
GATACGCATCTTTCCCTCCCCGACGGGTACTGATCTATTCTTTTTCCAGCGCAGGGGTGATATTCAACAGCCGATTGCATCACAACTTGGCCGTCTATGCTCCTGATGTCGACCCAGAATCTATCACCACTAGCGTCGCGACGATCTACTCCGCGTTGTCCTCGACAACGCGACCCAGCGTCATTCGTGCGTATGTGAAAGCGGTATGTTTTGGTTGTTCAATCAGGGTGGAGCTTCCTGGTTAAATGCTTGACTGTAGCTGGACTGTGTCTTTATCACTTCAGTCCCATCCGGAATCTTGACTATCATAGGGGCTGCTCTGATAAGGTGAGTGTTTCTTTTTGGTGCCAATAGAAATGTGTTTTCTGATCACTTGCGTGGTCTACAGGAATGTTAAATTAGGAAGTATTGGGGAAGTCGCGCGTGACGACGAAGCAACGTCGCAGGCCAGCAGTGAAAAGAACATTTCCAGCCAAGCGCCCTCAACACGGAAATCACACGAAGGTAGTGTTGGAAGTATTCCGTGATTCGATGCTATTTCAAGCAACCTTGTACATATCGTTACACCATATTAGATCATTATGTTCGTCCGAGATCAACGGGTCTCGGTACCCATCACTCAGGGGACGATGACTGAGCGGACGTGCGAGGACCGTGTCAGTATCTCTTTCAGTGCGCCCTTGACCGCATCCATGTCCTTCAAGTCGACAGTGTTGACTGCCTTTGGTCCTTGGAACGCTCCGTCGTCAATCTTGGTAGCAAGCATATCCAAGAACTCCTTGATCTCGCGCGAGTCGAGGATGCTAGACTTCATCCCCTTGAGAGTCAAAGCTTTGGTGTAGAACATACGCATGTTGACCGGGAACATGCCGTCCTTTGCATGGACAGCCATGACCACCACCCGCCCGGTGCCTTTCGGTGTCATGGTAAACAGCGCGT
>JBBPRG010000514.1:1535-11728 GCA_038092895.1 Chalciporus pseudorubinellus | reverse complement strand
CCTGTAGAATACTCTAGTAAGTAGTCACTAAAGTAAAGCTACAGTAACAAGGTTCGTAAACAGTAAGGATTAGGTAAGCTACCCGAATAGGTAAGCTATGCAAAACTCCAACACCTGTCCCCTGCATTGGTACGAGCATCCAACGACTGAGTAGGTGTTTGTCATCTGGTTCTCGGCAGATCCCGGAACGCAGCAGATGTGGCGATGAGTCGAACGAAAATGCGTCGATTACGGCTATCGAATTACACGCTCGGCAACTCGCCCATGACGCTGCTATAAGTATCGGTGCAGTCACCGTCCACTCTCCCTGACCATGGCCACCCCGATAGCAGCAGTGCTGTTCACTGTACTCCAGGTAATCAACATGTAAGTTCACTCCCAGCTTTGTACTCACTCGATCCAGTCCATATGCCAGGTATTCCTCCTCTGTCTTGCCGGGTACACCCTCTCCTACAACGGAATCGTCGATAAGCCAACATCAAAAGCGAGTCTATATCTCTCGTATCTTTCATCTTCTCATCTCTCACAGGTTCTCAATCACATTAACATCGCCCTATTCACACCTGCTCTGCTCTTCTCTAAAGTAGCATTCTTCCTCACCCCAGGTATGCCTCATCGGTTTGACTTGTCGGTATGCACTCACGACGCCACAAAGCCAAATTGAGACAGCTATGGGTCATCCCTATATTCTTCACAGTTCTCACAGGTCTATCAGGTCTCATTGCTCACTGTCTCGCTCGCGCTTGCCGTCTCAAACGTTCTCAAACGTACGTCCCTCTGCTTCGGGTCCTTGGGCCATACCTTACCTTTCTCACCGCCCTATCTCAGTAACTTTGCCACCGCAGCATCCATGTTCATGAACTCAAACTCACTCCCCGTCGCACTCATGCAATCCCTCGCCTCTACCGTACCTCTTCTCAAATGGGGTTCAGATGACACCGTCGACGCCATGTTTGGTCGTTCACTCACCTACCTCGTTGTATTCAGTACCCTCGGCATGATTGTAAGTCCTTTTCGCTTCCTGCATCGCTATGCACCGCGTTTCCTCTTGGCACGCTTGGCATGAATAGCACGCCATCCATTCTCCATTTTGCACCATCGGTCGCAGAACCGTGGAATCGTTCGCAGCACACGTACTAACATACCTCTAGCTTCGATGGTCATACGGTGTCCACCTTCTTACCAATGCAGACGACGTCGACGATCCACATCCGCCCCCCACCGAATATACCGACGCCGACGACCACCCTGAACCGCCCCTGTCCAACATTGTCGTGGTTGCACCCACAGCTCGTCTAATCGACTACGAAAACGACACCGACGACGGCCGACTCGCTCCTATCCCCGCGCACCCGCTCACCGCCCACTCCCATCCTCACCCCCACAGCCACAGCCACCCACGCATCCGAGCACGCACCCTCCGTGCCCGTCTCTCCGCAGTTGCAGCCCGTCGACCTTCCCATTCTCACCTCCCAGCCGTCCCCACCTCTCTCTGTGACGAATCCGAATCTGAGTCTGAGTCTGATCAAAGTGTTTTTCCTTCTGATGATGCAGGGACACAGACGACGGAGGAAGATTCAGAGGGAACGTTGGCTGTTCCTTCGTCTTCGCAGACATCACTACCACCTGCACGAGAATCGCACACTGCTGCACCGCCACTCCATCTCACGTCGCCTCGCCAAACACAAGCGCCAGTGCAGTCCTCGACGCAAACTCAACCCTCGTCCAAGTCCTGGCGCCAACGTCTACTTGCCCCCCTATCTCTCCTCTCCCCACCACTTGCAGCCTCTCTCGCAGCTCTCCTCATCGCACTCATCCCACCGTTTCAACGAACGCTGAACTCGGACGTGTTCATCCCACTTCACGGGGCGCTCGAAGCTGCGGGTGGGTGTAGTGTCCCATTGACGCTGATCGTGCTTGGAGGGTGGTTTTGGGAGGGTGGAAAGGGTCCTGGATCACAAGGGGTTGGGAATGGGAATGGATCTGATCTGGGGGGTGAGGCGGAGACGAAGAGAGAGGGAAAGGGAAAGGCTGTCGAAAAGGGTAGCGGATATGGACACGCGCGTGGGCATATCGATGGAGTGGACGACAGTCCTAGCCATAGTCATAGTCGCACCGACGACGAGGGTGATCATGGACACCTTCACCCTCAACCTCACGCACGCACACTCCACCTCGCTTCACCCTCTCGAACACCCTCGACAGCTTCGCTGTCGTCTACGCTCACTGCGCTTGGAGACGTGCTCATGGCACGCATACATTCCGGCTCTGGCCGGCGGAAAACGAGCGGGAGACCTAGTTTGGCAAGTCTACGGCAAGCCGAGGTGGATGCAGAGGCAGCGGAGGGATTGACGACGCATGTGGAGACCGAAGATGAAAACGCGCGACCTCGATCACGATCACGATCACGGTCGGATTCACGTACGCGTACGCAGTCACATACTGCCACACACTCACCATCGTCAAAGTCAAAGTCCCGCACCCATTCGCAGCCCTCGCACCCTTCGCAACGTAGCACGCCCGGCAGGATCAACGCGGATAAGAGCATGAACAAGAACCCCCCAGGGGAGTCCCTGACGATCGTCGTCACTCTCCTCGCCCGGATGGTCATCGTCCCACTGATCGTCACCCCCATGATGGTTCTCGTCCGACGAGCAGGGTGGGGCGGTGAGGTTTTCGACGAGTGAGTGCCTTCCTGCCCTCTTTCTGTGTCCATCGATGGATGATGGATGCTCACGCGTTCACAGCCCCGTCTTCCTAGTCTCCAGCATGCTCCTCATCGCATCCCCGCCTGCTTTAACCCTCGCCCAAATCTCCCAACGCGCTCAACGTCCCGGCCCAGGCGGTGTCGTCGACCCGAACGCCTTCTCGCCCTTTGAGAGGTTACTGTCTCGAACGGTGTTTTGGGCATATTGTGTGCTGACCCCGCCGTTGACGATTTTGAGCGTCATGGTTGGGTTAATGCTCGTCGGCGCGTGATGCTTCGTAGATCTATGTGGACGCTTTTTTTTTTTGCTTTTTGCTTTTCGCTTTTTGCTTTTTTTGGTTATATATCTATCGTACTGCATAGAGGGCGTTTGTTGGGGTAGACTCGGCTGGTTCGTGGTTTGTGTATCTATTCCGGTGGTTGTATTCGTGGTCGTGGGTCTATTTGGTAGTTAGACGAATCCAGATCTTGTCATTCCAATAGCGTAGTTGCTCTCTCTATATCTTTCGGGCTGTGGAGTAAACCTTGGTATCGCAAACAACTAGTATATACATGCCACAAGCGATGCCTTTGGATCTGTCTCGATTATGATTTAAGAGATGTAGAGAAACATTAATGGGATAGAAGATTTTGAACAGTTCTTGAATCGTTTGGAGCAGAAAATAACGCTAACGCGTCTTCCTTCATTCTAACTCTTGCCAATGCGGTGTATAGTTGGCGAAAAAAAAGGAAAATAGCACACGATTGCCGCGCGGGGTGCACAGAGCTGGGCAAGCTACAGGCAGGACAGGCTTGGTGTCTGCATCCGCACCTCCAGTCGAGCGAGTTACTGCGCAATCATGATGAGACACCACAACACGCTCCCTCCTGCAGAGGAGAACCATTGCCGCCGAATGTGAGAAATTCGACTTCAAGATCACCTGTCACCAGTGGGAGGAAACCATCATGTTTCCAGAAATTCTTCCCAGCGCTGTATTGAGCACTGCGACCGTCGCGAACACCGAGAATGCTGTGAGCAGACGAAGTAGTAGCCATGTCGATGAATCGAGTGCGAAACCTGACAGGAGAGTGAAAGACAGACGAATACACAACATCTATGAATCGTCATACTCGATCAACACAGGAGAAAAAACAAAAGGAGCAATCGTCGGAACAGCGGAGTAGCACGCAATTGCCACATGGGGTGCACAGAGCTGTGCAAGCTGCAGTTTACATTCTTAGATGTGTTACATTGGAGGCATGTCTCCATCCATGATGCACCCACACAATCAACAAGGCAAAGAAAGAAGTCATACACCACGACACCCCTGCCCTCATCCACTCACTACCCACTCTCTTGCTCCAAATCCGTAACAACTGCCACCGGCACTCGCGCAACCGCCATCATGTCCTTGATCTGCCGAACGATCCTGGGCATGCCGCTGACGATTGCCTCTTCCTTCTTCAGACAAAGCATGAAGAGATCGATCCCACCTCTCTGCTGGATCATCCGGATCCCTTCCAGGATGCTCCTCTCCGAATCAGCCTGAGGGTGCCGGTCGAGGAACCCGCCGACGTCGTAAATGCAGTACACCTTGCGGGACTGCGACAAAGGGATACGGTAGAGCAGGACGTTCATGTTCTCTGCCAAGGATTCGGGTTCGAGGCCGTCTTCGTTCACGGGGGCTGGGAGCCCGGTGATGTGTTCCACGAGAGAGCCGATGACGCCTTCTGTGCGACCAAAGACCACGACGACATATGGCTCCATTTCTTGCGGCGACGAGGCCTCCCTCGATCCTGCCCTGGTTAAACATGAACATATTGCATCTCGTGTAGCATAAGCGACGACATACGGTGCCTGTTCCGGGAGGACGTCGTTATACGTTTGGCTGTCGAGCATGGGCATTGGCGCATCGAACGAGTAGGTCAAAATCCTGAAAGAGAAAAAAAGATCACGACGACATACAAGTTGCATGTGTTCAAATGATCCCCGAGTCTCCTTTTTGTGGTGAAGGTGAAGATTAACACAGCACATCGTGCGAGCGAGCAGAATCTCGCAGGTAAAATAATGACATACGGGCGATAGGGCAAGCCGTGCTTCGAGTCCTTTGATTGTTCCCTGGCAAACATCAACGTAGCACATCATGCGAGTGAGCTAGAGTCCTACAGACAAAAAAATCATGGGGACATACTGTTGCGATTCTAACTCCAAGCTATCCATACCACCCCAGTCGTCCGATGGTTCCCTGGCGACCATTAACATAGCACATAAGTCTATGAGCCAGAAGTGCTACAAAAGATCATGGGGACATACTGTGGTGTTGGCTTCAAGCTATCCACAGCACATCTGTCGAGCATTGACATAGTGCATGGTGCAAGTGAGTCAGAATCCTACAGGCAAAATATCACAACAACTTACTCCAGGTCTGCTGTATAGGGCAGGCCGTGCTCCGAGTCCTCCAATGATTCCCTGGCAAACATTAACGTAGCAAACATGCGAATGAGCCAGAATCCTACAGACCATAGATCACGAGGACATACTGTCGTGGGGGTGGCTCCAAGCTATCCACACTACCCGAGCCGAGCCGACTCTCCGGCGGTACGGGTTCAGATTTTGCCAGTACCCTAAGACATCACGCAAGCGACTCAGAATCCTGTACATGGACGAGAGGGAGCATATATTGACCGCATCAGCTGCCTCAGTTTGGGAAGGAAGACTTTTTGTAATGAATTGGCCCTGACAATACGAATGAGCAACTAGAGATGGGGGGAAGGGACAACAAACTTTGAACGCGACTTCCGTTTGAGAGCCTTGAACAGCCTTGATAGGATGAACCTCTTGCTGCGAATGCAACCATATTGACATGATAATCAGCCCAACGAGATATGAAATCTCCATATCTCCATACCGTGTTATTACACCTGATTGTGGGATGCCCAATAGGACTTGAGCGTTTTATTCGACAGCATATTGTAAATCGGATACTTGCCATTTCGTGAGCCCTCCTCGCCTCGGTCCTCGGGCGAAGATTCTGCACGTGAACCCTCCACTGCTGCGCTTGCGCTTCGAAAATTGCACTCAAGGAAAGGTTGTTCGTCTGGAGGATGTTGTATAAAAGGCGTCGCATCTGAGTGTTTTCCGAGAATGCGCAACATTCCGCGTGGACCTTCATTTACTTCGTTTTGAAGATTGGGTCTAGTCAAATCTTGGTTGTTTGTTTAAGTATCGTGGTGCGAGTTTGCCGTTGCGTGAACCTTCACCTTTGGGTTGCCCCTCGATCACAGCTTCACTTTGAAGACTGCGTTCGGTCAAACCTCGTTCGCCTGAACCCTGGCCATTTTGCGAGCCCTCAGCTTCCTTGGACAAGGCAAGGCTTGATACAATAATCGCTTCTGCCAGTGGTTCCTGGCCGAGAATACCGAACGTAGGGGGAATGTCAAGGCGTTCACGAAGACTCTGGGGTGGCGAGTACTGGTGTAAGAAGCCTTGGATGGAGTCCACTACACCTTTGGCAAGAGGTCTCTCCGCAGCCGACAACCAGCAACATTTTATCAACTCCCAGTGAGTATCTTCGATCGCTCGGAATGTTGGCCGACTAGGCTTACAACCTTGAGCGAGTTGTAGGACGATGGCGAGATCTTTTCGGATTTCCGCCCAGGGCTGCTGTCCCGACAATACCTGGGAGAAAGTAAGAGACAATACACACTGGATAGGCGCTGGACTTGCCAGAAGGGCCAAACTCCCGAAAGAATATATATCACTTGGGGTAGTAGGAATGGTGGACTCGGTCGCATTTTCCAAAACGACCTCAGGTGCAGCCCATCGTAATGTACCAGGCCGCAGGGTGCTCATCTGGAGATACTGCAGAGCCTCCGGTATTTCCCCAATCGCAGAGGCATAGCCAAAGTCGGTTAAGCGTGCATTGAAGTTGTTGTCGATGAGAACATTATTCTATCATGTATTTAGTCAACAACACCAGGCGATGCGATTTTTCTGACAACGTACGCAGGAGAGGTCTCCGTGGACAATGGCAAACGATTCAAATGAATGCACTATGCATGCTATGTCAATCATGAGGCTGAACAATTAATCTTTAAGATTCACAGTAGGATAGCCCATTGGCAGTATCTGATAGCTATGAGATGACAGGCCCGAGTCAGAGGATGGCATGTCTGGGTCGTGTCATGACGCACCAGCTGGAGTCGATGGGCCATCGTAAGGTCATCATCATGTTCTTTCAGGAAGTCTGAAAGTGTTCCATTGGCCATCCAGAGCGACACTAAGGATGTGCATCCTTCTATTCCGAATCCGAATGCGATGCCTAGGAACGGAACGATGTTGGGATGGTCCAACCGCTTCCAGATTCCTAGCTCTCGATGAATCATCTGAAAACACATCATGGCGACCTCAAGCTTCAGACACGATCGAACACAGTTAACAAACCTTGTCTAATGTGAGTTTGAAACGAAAGGATTTCACTGCGACCTTCACAAAGATATGAATGCAGCGAACTTGAAGTAAACGAGGGCTCGAACCTCCTTTGTACCGTCATCACTCTGGTATCGACACTTGTAGACATCTCCAAAAGCCCCTCCCCCTTGGCTCTGGTCACTCAACCGAACGATTCGGCCAGTGAGATCTGGAATTGACGTAGGCAAATCCAAGGAGCGCCCAGGTGTGGATCTAACGACATATACATTCATGGTCAGTACTAGTTGGGTATAGAGGGCGAGCCACGTACACCATGGAATTCAGGCCTATGTTGTCGGCCGTGGTTGGCGTACAACTAGATGTTGGATCCTGAAAGTGTCAGCGCCTTGAATAATATGGGAACTAAAAGTTAGGGATTAACCACTTTCGTCCTCTCCAAGTTGGAGGTTTAGAGGGTCGAAGAGCTTGCACTGAACATGCGGAAACTGAAATGAAGACACATCAATCATAGGGCTTGCTACCATGTGTCCAAGTCGCAGGTCACCGAGCCTCACCGAGCCTCTTTTTTACGTACGCGTAATGCCGAATGTCGACAGGTGAGTAGTAACTGAATTATTGACCGGGCTACGCTAGTAAATTCTAAAACTTGAACTACCAAATCTGTGTAACACTTATATGCCTTACTAGTATGACGACCAACAGTACAAGGCGTCCTGCTTTCACGAAACTTGAATACAAACCCTACACGGACGTCATGCTGTGACATGCTCACACTCGAAAAATGCCAGTGGCGAATAGAAGTCTTCAAGATGTGAAACTTGACAAGCATAACAGGGCCTTCGGGCCATCTCCTCACTTGCATATACTACACTAAGTAATACTACAATATGATCTGAACGAATTCAAAAGACTAATAGCGACGATGAACAAAAACAAGACCAGAAGAATCAAAACTTGAACAACAACCTGAGAGTGACCCAGCGATAGCAATCAACAAAAACACGTAATCGGACAGTTTCATTTCTGGACACTGCGAGAAATTTTAGAAGGCCTGTGGACTGGTTCTAACAGTCATCGAAATCGAGATATAATCTAAAAACAGTGAACACGTTGCTTCAGACTCCAGGTATCGCACGAAACACACCAGCAAGTTGAGAGGCCCAATCCAGAGGTCTTCCATTGACCAGGAAATCGCCAACGACGTAACCTTTACCCTCGGGAACCTCTAATTCCGCTCTCATGCACTGTGTGATTTCGAGTTAGCCCACGTCTGCTCGAAGCATGATGCAAGAGTGCAGCATTGCTTACACGACCATTCAAACCACGTGTGAATGTCCAAAACTCCCAGACTTCATCGTCATCATGGCCTTCAGGAAGTTCAATCTTCTCCCAATCTACGCTGCGGAGGCATCACTGTCATTGTTCAATTCACTCTAAATCGGACTGCAACTTACGAGTGCCAGTAAATGTACGAGCCGACCGGATCATCGACGGTGAGCCTACGGTCCAGCCAGTGAACTAGGTTGTGGCAGCTTCTTTCAATCTGGAAGAATATCGTGACCTCAGTATTGTTTTCGAACATCATGCTTGCTAAGAACACTTACGAGCGGGTCGCAGTTTCTGTCCCAATCTCCATACCCCCTACAATTGCTGCAGTCATATTCTTCAGGGATGATCGTTCCATCCTCACGTGTTCTAAGAATCGTGCCGTGAGCTGCAACATCGATCTCATTACGCAAGGTGTTGTCCTGATGGATCCTGTAAGAAAATGAACATACTTGTATGAACCGCCCGAATAAATTGTTACACTCACATATGCACGATAGTTCCAGTGGTAGTGGAGTTGTTCCATTGGTTCTCCGGGTTGTATACCCCGTTTTCGTAAAGATGTTCTGGCTGAATATCGATGCCAGGATGGAACGACTTGTACAGATCCAGAAGTTTGTCAGGCTGGTTCTCAGCCAGGAACTTGAAGTACTATGTAACAATTAATTGTACCGTTGTGATCAGTATGGAATCCGTGATCTCACCTCAGGGCCCTCGGTTGTAAACGCGATCTTGGTAATCTTCCGGTCAGAATCACGCCTCTTCACTGACCTATATCCGTTGCGCTGATTCGAGTCGGGAATGGTCAAGAAAAAAACCTGTCCATACCATTCGAGGTATTCATCTTGAACATCCCTGCTTCCATCCGCGACTTCCCAACGCGTGTCGTCGTTGTCGGGAAACTGAAGCCTTACCTACAAAAGCAATCAGTTGAGACATCACCTTGAGATCGTCACGGAGCTGTAGCCCATGGTATACCTTTTTGGGGAAGGCGTTCCAAGTTACAGGGTGGGTGTTGACATCGGCTTCATCGTTGACTTGGGTAACATCATAGAATCGGGGTGTCCCAGGCAATAGCATAAACTGTCTGACCCTCTCACTCCTGGTGAGAGAAAAAATGTTTAGCACGAGCTCGCAAATTCAGCGTTACATTCACCATCTTCTCTTATTCACTTCCGAATCAACGATATCGTTGACGCGACCAGGTGTGCTGTGGAGTACCTCTGCCATGCTAGTAGAAAGGATTGAGAATCGATGTGAGTCTGTCTATGCTGAGATGTCGCGTGCGAGTGGATGAGGGGAAATAAAAGCACGACTCGACTATATAGAAAACCGAATGCAATATCACGATCACGATCAATGATTATGCGCATGCGTACTTACGATATCCATCATGACACACGTCCATTTTTCCTGCCAGTGACATGCTGCATCCTCGTTTTCTTTTCGTTCTCCGTCGCATTCTTCGCTACAATTATAGCACCACTTGCCCTTCGTCTTCCCCTCAGTCGTTCTATTCTCGAGTGAGGCGAGACCATGTACCTACTTAGATCACGACATACGCTGGCCGTAGTTGAGCTATTCCCCAACTTAGCTTCAGCCAAAAATCGAAGCAGATGGCAATGCACCGATGAGCAGTCACGTGGATTCAACCTGCCATAGACCCAGATCTGGCAGCGTTCGATGTTCGATTTCATCTTGCTAACATTGGAGAAAGTGTTCCGAACGTCCGTCAACGAGTTCAGGTTG
>JBBPRG010000513.1:0-11736 GCA_038092895.1 Chalciporus pseudorubinellus | reverse complement strand
AGCAGGTCGTGGGGGAGGACCTGGTGATCTCGAAGAAACGGTAAACGAGGAGGAAGATGAAGACCAAATTGAAGTCGAGATCGATGAAAATGGACAGATCGTCATGGATTCCATTTCGAGTGCTGTCGATGAAACTTCCTCCGAGTCTTCAGAATTGGAATCTCCACCCCGCTTATTCACGGTTTCCCTCATTGACTTCGCCCACACACGAGTTGTACCGGGAGAAGGGCCAGATCAAAGCGTATTGAAAGGAATGGACACACTGATACGCCTGGTAGACCAAAGGAGACAGGACGTTGCGGCGTTGAATGTCAAGGCCAGTCCTGAAGCTGAAGGTTGAAACGTTGAAGGTTGGACCACCATTCAGATATCCAATGTACTGGAAATGTAACATACGTTGAAATCCACAACAATGTAATGCATAGTCTACAAACCGAAAATTGTTATAATAAGGATACGTCAATGCCGCAATCAATCAATACGTCCTGGTATCCTGTACTACGCTTTCAATGCCTTCCCGAGCTTTCCTACCAGCGTCCACAATGGCGTCCTTCCACATCTTTGCCTCCCGAACAGACGCTGCTTTCAAAACGATCATGTCTCCGCCACGTGGATATACCAAGCGGATTCGAATGAGAGGATCATCCCTCCCGCTCCTCGACTGCATAATTTGTATCTCGTTTACTGGAATTGGCTGGACAAATAATCCCGCATCAGCACACCAAAGACAGCTGAAAAGCCGACGTAGAGGACAACTCACCACGCGATACAATCCCCGCTCGATTTCGTCCACGAGCACCAAGATGTCGCTGCACAGCAACAACCTCAACTTTCTCCCACTCTTGGCTTTACTCAACACCCCCTCCTTAAGCAGCTTACGTGGACCGAGATGACGCGTCGGGGCTGTCAAATCGAGTCTGCCCTGACCGATCCACAGTTCTCGACTTATCTCTCGAAGCCTTTCACCACCCTCTTGTTCTCGAATCGTCTCATTGACTTCCTCGAGGATGGTTTCTGCAGCTTGGAGAGCAGTGGAGATCGATTGACGTTCAGCGATATCGCTCAAGAAGGAAGAAGATTGAGGGGCAACTCTGGACGGCGAAGGGTCCGTGTAGTGCATGATTTGCCGAATGAGCAATGGGTACCGCGTAAGCCGTTGCACTGCAGAGAGACATCAACGAAAATTTTCACGTTGAGCTTGGATCGAGACATACTGGGAATAAGCAGGTAACTCGAAAAGTCCAGATTGCGGGCCGACGGGTCCTCTCGAAGTGTCTGAGGCATGCGGTTTGCATCTGAGAATCGAAACCGACTCGAAAAAGGCTCACCTGCAGCTGTGCAGCGAGGTCAGGATTCGCCTCCCTCATCTGCTGGAGGACCTTTCCAGCATTAGCTTGGTTGACACAGTAATTCTGGTATCGCATTCTCGTCAGCGGTCAAGAGAAGACAGTGGTTAGTGACGACGTACAAGATACACTCTCATGTTTGGCATGTGTTTCTGCAATAGATCACCGATGCGGTCGATATAAAGGCGACAGTCTCGCTGGCGCTCTTCAAGAGTTGACAGAAAGGTCTAAAAAATATGTTCAACGAAACTCGCGACGCCCACTAACACACACAACCCACCGTGTTCGTAAGCAGAATATCCTCGATGTTCGAAAATATCGTCTCTGTCGCCTTTTCGTCAAGCACCTGCATCAGGCGGGAATAAAAGAGCTATCGGACCGTGAATCGCATTAGCCCCAGTTCCGCACACACATCCGCCCGCAGAGGTCAACCGCCCGCCATCAGTGCTTACCTCGGTGATAAGCTGTAAATCCCTGACATAATCAGCCTCCGTCGAAATCAGCTCAAAAATCGCCTCCTGTCGCTTTCTCTCTGCCTTTGGGATCTCTTCAAGCGCAGACCGATCAACCAAACTCGCCCAGGACGAACCAAACGCTGGGCTATCCTCCCTCGACGGGCCAGCCTCACCTCCGGCCGGTGATGCACCTCCTGGACTTGCACCTGCGTTGCTAGGTACAGGCGCGTGTAGAATTGGCCCCGAAATAACGATCTTTCTTTCCCTCTCAATATCAGGTGTCGCAGAACGCGCATGTCTTCCCAAGAAACTCAAAAACTGAGACGTCCGGCTCTCACCGCCTCCTTCCCGATCGCGAAGCGAAGGTGTCACCGAAACCGCAGGCGATCGTGGAGGGGAAGGAAGCCCAAAGGACGTCGTGTCGAACGACGATACCGACATCCTTGCAGACGAAGGACCGTGGGCATGGAACTGGGAATGGGCAAGAGGATACAAAGGCGAATGGACATGAACATGCGATCCTTGCATCTTCTTAAATGCTTCGTACCGCTCAAACGCGTCGTCGGGATGGCTGGTGATGCTGGCTTCAGATCCCGCGTTAGCATGACCTCGTCGGCGTCTTGGATTGTCGTTCTTGTTCTCGTCGTCGCCAGGTAGCGAATTCGTGGTATCGTTATCCTCATCTGGCGGTAAATCCAGCGTCGGTACCGGTGGAAGATCTTTCGCCCTGAGATGTGACAATGACATACGCAGAGGGGGTGCTGGAGCGGGCCTTCTTTGCGGTCTAGGGGACTCCGAAATACCCCCTATCGAGCCGGGGTCAGGAGAATGTGAGACATCCACACCCTGAGGGGGCGCTAAATCCTCGTCCTCGGGGAAGGCGATTGTGTTCACCACAAGCCCAGCATCTTCGAGGATGCGCCGCCTTTCGATTTCGCGAGTTTCACGCTCTGCGGTTGTCTCACCTTCCTCGTCTGAATTGTCCCCCTCGTCGAACGAATAGTATGCGTCGTTATCATCGTCCTCCTCGTCCTCGTCTTCTACCTCTTCTTGTTTCCTGTTCGAAAAGGCCGATGTCCTCGCAGAATCCCGAACATCTTGCGGTGAAGTGTCCGGCGTGCTAAATTGGTCCTGGACGCTGTTTTGCCCTAGGCCATGTTCCAAAACCATCACCCCTTGCCGCTGAAGACCAAGGCCAATCCAGTCGTCTGTCGCACAAATCAGGCCCCAAGACCAAATGAGCAGATCCAAACAAAAAAGAATGTTAGAATTTTCGAATGTGTATTGGTATTCGAGGGAGGATTTTTTTTTTCGACCAAGAACATGACCAGAATTTTTCGTGGGTTCGGGAATCAGAGGAAAAGAAAAGGAGAGAAAGAAAAAAAGGGGACGCCAAGGAACGGGTAGGATGTGTCCATACATTCATTCAATGGCGACGACGGGGACGACGATGACAACGGAGGATAGAACAAACAAGGCAAAAAGAATATATTTCAGCCTATATCCACCCCAACACGCGAGAAAAGAAACTCAAGGAAGCGTCTTGCTTTAGGCTAAGAAAATCCACTAACCCTCTATAACTTCGAGATATGCGGCGGGAACGTTGAAGATGGCACCGTCGCGTTCGGCTTTCCACCAGTCTGTTTCGGAACGGTCGATAACAGTGAGAACGTCGCCTTCGGCAAAAGGGAGATCGTCAGAGTTGGTGCCCTGATATGCGTATAAAGCTGTGGCGTGTACTGTATGTGCAGGGTAGCAGGCTATGAATAAAAACTACATGCAAGAAAAGGAGCGGGGCGCACCTTGCTCAACTTTTTGGACGTAGGTCTGAGGGAAGAATCCAGTTTTACCGTCCTTGACCAAAGTGCCGTGCCACCAATCCCCACCGGACTTGGATGGGTGAGCAATGATGATGGTGTTCGCATCAAAGCCTGCAAATTCGCCACATCAACATCTTTAAAATGCTGCGCCACACACAAACAACGTAATACGCACTCAAATCTTCCATTCGTTGGCCTTCATATGGGTACAGGGACCTGACTCGGAACTCTGAAAATAACCCAGACGTTTGATCGACATCCAAATCTGAACAAGGATGCGCGCTTACCAGTGGATTGATCAACATCGGCCATCAACTCAGACCCATCGTCAGGGGCATGCTCAGAGACCTGAATCGCAGGCACGCTCTGTTCCTCATCTTCCTCGACCGTCGCAGGTAAACGATCAACCTCCTTCCGTTCCACATCAGCAGCCAATCCGTTATACCAATCCACAGAGTCCCTTTGCCGGTGACTCAAAGACGAAGACGTGATCTCTCCCATCGGTGGTTCAGCTGGAGGAGGAGGTGCGAAAGTCTCGGCGGGAACGGGAGCGGACTCGGTGGGTGGCGATGGTGGACGAGCGACCGCATGTATGTGGGCGGGAGGCGTATTGTCCCCAATAACTCTTCCTGATGTAGCAGCTCCACTTCTGTCATTCGTGACCGCCTTTCTCAACCGAGCGCCACCCTGAATGGCGCCAAGCAACGCGCTTCTGTCGCCAATAGGAGCTGGGGCAACAATTGGAGCAAAGGGGGCAGCAGGTGCAGGTGGCGCAGAAGGTGGCGGAGGAGGAGGCATGGGTGCAGCAGGAGACACAGGGCTACCTGCAGTTGGAACCGGACCAGCTGACTGGGGACGCGAAGGCAACAAATTGCCAAACAACTGTTGCGCCAAACCCCTCCGTGTATCCCTCGTCGCAAGTTCTTCATCACTGCTGTCGTCCTCGTCTTTCTCCATGACATTGTCCCAGTCATCATCACTATCTTTCGGGGCGGTGTGATACGACGTCTTGACTGGCTGAGGAACGCCAGGACTCTTGGGAGGCGTGGGAGCCGCAGGTGGTGGACGGAAGAAGGGATTGCTACTTCCGTTCGCAACACCCGGTGCTGGTGCAGGGGGAGCAACACTTCCACCTTCTTTCATCATACGACTAAACGGATTGTGGCTGGTTTTGTCGCCAATAGGAGCGGGTGCTGGAGGAACAGGTGGTGGTGGTGGCGGCGGTGGCGGCGGAGCTGCGTCCTCGGGTTCAGGCTCTTCCGCTTGTACGGGGGCCGGTATAGGTGAAGCAGGAGGAGGATGTTGTATTTGTGGCGTCGGAGTCGACGCACTGGTCGTATTCTTAACAGCTAGGAATTGATTCCTGCGTTCTTTGTACGCCTCCTCAGCCTTGCGAGCTTCTTCCTCTTCCTCCTCGAGTTTGCGCATAAGGGCAGCACGCTCCTCGGCTCTCTTGCGCAGAGCATCTTGTCTTGCTTTGAGAGCAGCATCATCAGGATCTTCCTGGGGTTCAGCAGCAGCTGGGGGTGGTGCGGGTACACGGATGGCAGGAGTGGGAGCGGCTGGCACAGGGGGCACAGGGGGAGTCGGGACCTGAGCTGGTGCAGGCGCAGAAGGTGCACGAGGCGCACTTCTATTCCTAGGTGGAGGCGGGGCAGGTGCACGGGGCTTAGGCGGAGGAGGTGCAGCTTTCGATAGGGTAGCGGTTGGCATAGGAACGGGCGCAGGGACTGGGGGAGAAGCTGTCATCGTAGGTGTCGGCGTAACAGTCTTGCCTTCCTTCAAGGCTTTCTCAGCCTCGAGTTTCTCCCTCCTTTGCTTTTCGCGTTCTTCAGCTTGCCTCTCTGCATCGCGAGCCCGCTCTTCCGCTTCTTTCTTCTCCTCTGCGAGACGAGTTTCGATGGTGGTGTCAAGAGCAGGGGATGCAGTGCCAGCGGCTGAAGGGGCGACGACACCGAGGGCTTGCTTGCGGGCTTCTAAGCGTCGTTGGGCCTCGGCACGAATATATGCCTGTCGTTCCTCAGGAGTCATATTCTTCATCGCAGGCGCAGGGGAGCGCGAGGGTGCAGGAGGAGCAGGCGGGGGAGCAATGCTGTTAGCGGGTGGAGCAGGCGGCGCTCCAGGGGGTGTGCGTGTGCGAGCAACGGGCGATCTCCGATCCTGGATATGCCTATCGGAGTGTCTATCACGGTCGTCTTGATCGTACTTCGACGCGCTCCTAGAATACGACCTTTCTTCTTCTTCGCGGTATCGCGACGCCGGTGAGTGCCTCCCACTGTCGTCACCTCCATACCTTCCCGACCGCTCGTTCCTTCTATCCCGATCGCGCGCCCACTCTCGCTTCTCCCTCTCTCTCCTCGCCTCTCTCTCCTCCACTTTCTTCTCGAGCTCTGGAACTTCATCATGCATCAATCTCACCAGCTCCCTCTCAAGTCGTCTCCTCTCTTCATCCTTCGCCGTACTCCTCGGACCCTTTGAGATGTATTCCAGATCATCCTGTAACCTGGTGATCCTGTAACGCAAATCTTCTAGCTCTCTGTCCAACGCATCCGAAGATTGTTCGTTCGCCAACGTATCGTCGAGCATCTTTTGAGTGTTCAAGAGTTGTCTCTTGATGGATGACAAGTCAGCAGTCGCAGGACTAGCGTCGTCCGCGCGAGATCGAATCGCACTTCGGTCTACGTGGCGATTGCGGGGCTGGTAGAATCCACCTGGAGGCTCAACATCTTCATGTTTGTATACAGTTGCGTCCTGTCGGCCACCTCGCTGAGTGAAGGAAGAAGACGAGGTTAAGGAACGATCTTTCAAATACGACACTGGGGCATCAAGTCCTGACGGAGAACGCGCACGAGTGTCATTCTTGAGAATGTCTTTGAGGAAATTGACAGAAGTATCGAGATCCCGAGAGGATGGAGGAACGAGTTCGGCAGGAAGCTCGTCAGGAATATTATTTCCGTTGAGTCCTAGAAAGGGACGAGATATTAATTATCCGACAATGAAGTGACGCACTAAATGAAAGTATAAATGAATTAATACGCACTGCGGTAGATCAACCCCATGGCAACATGAAACTCGGCCAGATTTAGTTTACCCCGATTATCTGCGTCGGCGAGTGTCCTATGAAGCGCGAAGTCATTAGACCAAAACCTGCCGAAATGATGACCACGAAAGCTGGACTGACCAAATCCTCGCGAGATCGTTCCTATCCAAACCACTTTGACCAAATACCTCCAGCGCTGTTTGACCGTTAATGAAACCCGTTCCCTGCGCATCCCAAGCGCGGAAGATCTGATCATATTGTTTCTTCTCAGCCTTGCTCAATGCCCATGGTATTTTAGGTGCGTTTCCTTTGCCATGTGCTTGATTGTGTTGCTGGAAGCTTTGTTGCAATGAGAGACCACCGAGCTGCTGTTGTGGGAGCGGTGCAAGCTGCGGTGCACCTCCAGATGTATACGGTGCAGAGATGTTGGCAGGCATGAACGAGCTAGACATCATTTGGAGACGAGGGTCCACGAATCCAGTGACCTGAGGTACCAACGGAGATGGAATACGTCCTGCGAACCCGGTAGGTTGCGAAAGAAGGCCAACACCAGTTGGTTGCGCGACCAAACTGGTACCGAATGAACCGGTGGAAGGACCACCCAACCTAGTCTGATTCGCATTCAAGAAACTAGATGGCTGTTGATGGATAGGCTGGGGTGGAGGAAGAGGCGCGGTTTGCTGATATTGAGAGGGAAGTGGAGGAACTGGGGGAGGTGGTGGACGTTGTTGGAAGCCAGAAGTGGCGCCTGGGAATCCGGTTGGCTGGGCTTGCAGGAAGCCTACATTCACGCCTTGTGAGCCAGGAAAGCCAGTTTGCTGAGGCTGAAAGCCTTGGGGACGCGCGCCGGGGAATCCAGTTGGCTGTGGGGCAAGACCTCCGAACCCTGAGCCCAGTGGTGGTGCACCCGGATTGCCTCCAAAACCACCCTGAGGCTGTTGGAACTGTAGGTTTGAATTAAGCTGCTGAGGTGTTTGGAACTGTTGCTGCTGCGGTTGTGCAGCAGGAAAGCCCGTTTGCATGGGATACTGAAATCCCGGTTGGCCCCAGTGGGACATCGTGTAGGACCGAAGTAGAGTGAGATTAGCAAGAGTGGAGTAGCGTACTTGAGTACGGAGGATTAGAAAAAGCCGAAGGAATGTGGAGTCGACGAGGATTGTGTTGTGGTCGCTGTACACGACGAGTCGATGTTATCGTGGCGAATTTGATGGAGCGACTGTGCTTTTATCTCCAAATCAGGACTTTTCATGCATAAATAATGACTATTTCCTGTCATAAATATTTGTAGCATCTGCCTCGGATACGGCGGACTTGAGGCTCACTGATTCTATCGGTGCTCCGCTCAGATTTCGTGCCCGCACATAACGATGCTCGCTCGATGGCTCAAGCGCTCACATACCACCTCACCAATCTACAATCACCAGGTACCTCGTTCGTACACTGCCTTCTTGCTCACCGCCTCGGACGGCTATTTAGGACCATTCACGTCCTGTATCGCTGCATCTATACCTAACCCATCTCTGAATCGCCCTCCCACGTAGTGTTCACGATATACAACATGCCACATCTCATATTCAGCGACTCCGATCACTTGAACACAGACATTTCGGACGAGCAGGGCCACAAACTTTACACCGTGTCAACCACCGGAACTTTTAACAGAGTCACCACAATCACCAAGTATCTCTGGAGCGGTTCTACTAGCTCACCGAAGACGCTGGGAGTCATCGAGTGGCACAGTTTAACTGGTGACATTATCCAGTTCTATGGGAAGCCGACCGACCCGGATATCATGATCGAGAAGCGACCGTTGCAATCGTAGGTGTACCTCATCGCCCAAGGTCGAGATTTGGCGCTGATGGGATTGTGAAAAGTGGACACTACTTCGTAGGTCCAGATAGAAAGTCTTACAAATGGAAACTCGCATCAAATCACTGTTGGGCATGTCCTCTCCGTTTGTATTGTCAACGTTTTGTTAGCTGACAGCAACTCGTCACCGTAGCTCAAGCCTGCTGATGTTGACAGGGAGCTTGTCAGATTCCACAAGAGGAATCTTGGAATCTCAAAAGAACGCCATCCCCCTTATCTCGACGTCCTTTCCGAGGTCGTACCTATGTTGGACCACATCATCCTCACGTTCGTCTACGTTGAGAAGTTGCGCCAAGTCCAAGAACGTTCCAGGAGAGGCAGAAGCTTGAACAACATGAACAATTTCAACAACATCAGCATGATGCGTTAAGGAGTGCGGTTGCTTGTCTGCTTCTCCTTTGTATTCACTAGCCATTTATATTTATACTCTCTGCAGGTACGCATGCTACGACTCATTGCTGGCTTGCGCAAATAAAGTCATTTTTACTACAGCGTGCTCAGACGACCTGTGATTCTCTCGCTTGGTGCCCCGTATTCTATTCAAGTTGCCTCTCAGAGTTTCCGTACTTGTTTGTATGTGGTATCTTTTATCAATCGCAATGGTCCATGGCACAGTGGCAGTCACGGCACTTGTTTTACACAGCTGCGCATACGGATTAGTCGCACTGCCCTCTGCGGCCCGCGTGCCTGAGGCTGAGGCTGAGACTACTAGGACTGTCCTCGCCTCATTACCCACAACCAATAAATAGAGCGCTACCTTTCCTGAGTCCGCCAGCGATCTGAATCCCCCTTCCGCAAGCCACAGTATGCGTCTCATATTCAGTACCGCGGACTACTTGAGCACGGACACCTCTGACGAACAAAGCAACGTCATATAGTACGCCATTTCCACATACCGTGATGCCACCCTCAAGCGGATCACCGAGATGACCACCTATCAAAGTGCCCTACGGCCCTGTGCAGATGATGGTCTCTTTGATATCCACGGCATGGACAAAGTAGCTCGGTTTGGTATCCCCGTCAATGCAAATGGTCGTCTTCTTCGTGTCGTCCCTGTCGAATACGAGGATCGTGTTCCCCCATTAGCTGCGAGGCCACGGTCCACGAGAGTGAGTTGAGAATCCATAGGGTGACTCATATTGTTGGGGATCGGCAAGTTCGACGAGCAATGTTCGCGTGTTTTTGTTCTGTTAAACATAGCCAGAGCCTTACGATCACCATGCAAGGTTCTGATGGAAACATTGACTGCGCACAAAACATCCCACGCAGAGAGTTCCTGTAGAAGATGTCCACATCTCAGACGCGGAAGCGACAGAGACCGCACCTTGTCAGAATGGGATGTATCAGTGCTGCCGATGCTGCACTTGTACCTGACGTTCGGATTTGATATCCAACCAAGCAGTTTGTCAACATCCCAAGTTGGGGAAGAACGAATCGACTCAGACTTTTAGATCGACACCGTAATCACCGAACGGACACAAACGACCTACATGCACACAATGAACAGACGAGCACGCACAGGGAATAGAGGACGTTAGCCATCTTGAACGCTGTAGAAACCCAATCCACCAAGTCACCCGTCTCATCCGCATTGGTCCCTTAGTCTCGTCTCGTGGCCACCCTGCCCGTACGCTCCCGCTGGCGTGGCCTCCCCGGCTACTGATCCTGGCGCAACGACTCGACGTAGACATACGTGAGGACGATATGGTCGAGCATCGGAACCACCTTGGAAGAGACATCAAGATACGGGGGATGAGATTCTTTCAAAACGCCAAAGTTCTTCCCGTGAAATCTCGCAAGCTCGACATCTGAATCCGCAGGTTTGAGCTACGAGGTGCAAATTATAGTTCACGAACCAAGTAAAACCAAGCGAGGCCCAAGAACGTACCCAACAGTACGTTGGTTCGATCTTCCACTTGTAAGACTGCCCATCTGGACCTACGAAATAACGACCACTTTTCGTTTCATTTCCTGTTCGTTAGCTGCGATTCTCTCTCCATTTACCCGCATCGGATATACGCACGATTTCCATGGACGCTTTTCGAGCATCACGTTGGCCACGAGCACCTTGCCGTTGAAGCGAAACAGAGTCTCCTTCAACCTGTGCCATTCGATGATGGCCATCGTCTCGGGTATAGCATTTTGGCCACTCCAACGGTATTTGGTGATCGTAGTCAGTTGCTTGACCTGGGAAGACGTTGAAACAGCGTATAGAGTGTGGCCTTGCTCGTCGGAGATGTCCGTGTTCATGTGGTCGTTGGAACTGAACGTGAGGTGCATGTCGTGAACTGACGCGTGAGAGGCGAGAGAAATCAAGGGCAAGCGTCGAACTTGACGACGGCTCTGTGAGGCTAACCTCTAGACAGCGAATTTGGTTTTGAACCTCCAATTGGGCAATACCAACAAAGCGCGTCAGTCAGCCAACCGCCGGATAGAATTGGAATGACCTCAAGTTCTACGAAGCTTTTCACGTTTCCGTAAGATGTCAGGGTTGCGAGTCGAGCCCTAGGATCAGCGAATTACACCTTCAACTTGAATTCAACTCGCGCATTCGTCGAAGTATCGCGTTGAACCAAAAACGATGCAGTGGGCATGTTGGGGCTGTTGGCATTTGAACTCGTGATCGCTCCACAGACTACAGCTGATTACTGTAATTTTCTGATTGCATGCTGTAACTTCATATTCATTCAACAACGGTTAGACCCCAATTGAACCAACGTACTAACGTTAGACTTCAAGGACGTAATGGCGGATTACTGATCTGCGACCACAATAACACTCTTGCCCACATTCGTCCCCTTCTGAACAGCTAACATCGCTTCTCCTACATTTTCAAGGCCCCTCGTCAAATCCTCCCTGATCTTGAATGCGCCCGACGCAATGAATTCAGGTACTTCCGTATAGAATGCGTCCTTGTACTTGGGCAAAATGGATCCCACGAGAAAACCGTACATCTTGACCTCTCGTGTGTAGATGTTCCGCAGGTTCTGACAGATTCCAGGCATGTTCTATCGTCGCCAGTCCTCAAGAACTCGATAGCGGCACTCACCATGACAGGGTAAGGTTTCGCGTTATACGAGGCGATCATCCCGCATTCCTATGAAACAAGGAACGTGAGGCAAGGCTACCAATCATTAGCGCTCTGACTTACAATGAATCGCGCATTCTTTGCGGCTCCCTCCAGCGCTGCCTCCAGGGTTTCACCC